>CBMN010040911.1:0-12233 GCA_000582825.1 Hordeum pubiflorum
AAATCTATCTATTATATATAAAAAGTGATTTACGGAAATTTACGGGCTAACCAGAATTAAGGTAATAATGCTAGAAAATCTCACAAAAATTAGAAATATCCGACCATTAATATGGTGGGTCCTTTTTAATGAAGGAAGGATGGCCAACGGATCTTCGTTACCATACTTTAAAGAAAATTAGCTCTGAAAAAACTAAGCTCGGACCATGCACTGAGTTGTTGGCACGTACCACAAAATAATTGGGACCCTCCCTCAATAAATAAATAAATAATTGGGACCCACTCAAGAAAATAAGAACTAACTTTGGGCCAGTATATGTAATAACTAAAACTAAACAGGAGACGTGCTAAGACCGGACTGCACGGACCATGTATTCAGTCATTGGCACGTACCACAAAATAACTTTGGGGCCAGTTCAAGAAAACAAAAACTAACTTTGGGACAGTATATTTAGAAGAAAAAAGAAAAAGATGAGACTTGCTAACACCGGACTGTGTATTCAGTCGGTCATTGGCACGTACCACAAACTAATTTTAACTGTTTACCCATAAAATAAGTTGTACATTTCAAATAAACCCGAACGGAAGACGTATATGCATTAATGTTGCCGCTTTAAATTTAGCGATCGTCCTTCCTTTCTCTTTTAGCTTCCAATCATCCTTCCATTGCGATTCGGTATGAAGATTTGATTAAAAAAGCCGACAGGAGGCCCATATCAATATAGCCGAGCATGCGTGACACTGTTCTCTCGCTGCACCAATCTTCCCCACAGTGCCATATTGTTAAATCCGGCGGAGCACGCATGCATATTTATTTAACATAAAAACGTATGCATGCATGTAATGATTAACTGATCTATCTTAGCTTGGTGTTAAGTCACTAATGTATTATGGAGATTAATGTCACGTAGTCTGTGTGCTAAAATAAATTAACAATAGTACCATATTATGCACAATTATCCATAAAGTACAAAATTTGAATGAGTTTCATGAAACTATATCTTAGCTTGGTGTTATGTCTCTCTACTTCATTTACTAGGTTTCCCGATACAAAACTAACTTCACTTAATATGTAATAAGAGCGCTATAAGATAAGAAATTTATGTGCTCTCAGGTCTCACAAAAATGACGATTCAAACGTCCTGTTCTAAACATCAGTGCAAGTTAATTGTAACTTGGCATATATTCTTAGAATGGTGTGCTTCCAAAAATTGAATAAACACAATGGGAATTTGTATGTGCATAATACACCGTCCGAGACAACAATTAGGGCATTGGGGAGAATGAGAAGTAACTAAATAGAAAGTTCAATTTAATCATTGGAAATCAGCAGAAGAAAAACAAAAAGACCCGATGTTACCAAATCGCGATGAAATTGTCGCCGATTCCAGCCACCAGCCGGGCAAGTGTATCAACACATCATGGAAATCCTAGGCCTCCTTTTGTTTAGGGAATCTCGGCCTCCTTGGAAGGCCCCAACTACATGGACATCTAGAACTTAGCCGTTAGAGCACGGTCCATTTTCAGTTTTTCTCATACTATATTTCCTGGTAAGAAAAATTAGGGAAAGCCGTGGTGATTTGATCTAGGAAATGTGGTCAATTGTCGTGGGACATGGTGGTGGAAAACGAAACAGAATTAGCATTACAGAATGATGAGTGTGTTTCAGGAAAGAATACAACAGGAAATTTGGTTCTTTATTTATTGTGCAGCTTAATGCAGGTGAGAATTCACAATCGAAGCATTTGTGATCCAAACAAAAGATAAGTGCGACAAGCACATCTTAGACATGTCAATCGACTGACGCACCATTAATTTATTTAACTAAAATAAAAGAAATATCAAGAAAAATAGTTTACCAAAAAAAGATGGTAAATAATCTTATATTCGTAAATATATGACATTGATAACATGCACTAAAGTTATCTAACTTCAACTACTAATTTATATTATATTTTAACATAGAAATAATACAGTTATATTTGTCGTGGATAATACTTTATAATGATAAAAATTCATATATTTCTCTTAAACATACCCTGCGAGAAATAGATAATCAAAGATTTTGACATTATTGTCAAAGGTACATGATGGAGATCGTGTTGATTTCTAAGACACACCCTATTTGTGGAAACTGATATTATGTCTTTGTGTTAGACCTGCCACTGGGAAAGACAATACGACAAGTTAAGTAGGTGAACTATAGATAACTAACAGATGCAAATCCCACTGGAGGCAAAGATGTTGGCAGTCTGTTAGCATTTACGCAGAAAATGTGAAAAATATATTAATCCTAAAATAAGAAAATATAGTAATAAAGTTTATTTATAGTAGAGTCGTGTATAAAGTGTTTTATTTAGCTTGGATTAGTTAGGTTACATGCCTCACATTTTAGAACAAAAAAACAAGTTTTGGTTCAAAATATCCATAATATTAATAAGTTCACATAATTTACAATAAATCTTACTAGCAACATCATAAAATAAATTTGCACTAAAACAGATACATGTACTCATTTAATACCAAACAGTACAAATATTGACAAGTAACTAATATTTGCTTTGAGCTAAATCCTTTAGACACTAATTTAACAACATACACCTAGGAAAAGATTTAGTCAGCTAAAATATAATAACCTATTTAAGTTACCTACATTAAGTTGTTTCCTCCACAGGTTAGAAAACTATTATATTTGCACTTAGTCTCATACTTGGTCACAATTTATCTTTAGGAAGATCAAATAATATGTTCACATCATTGAACATTCTAAAATCCTAGCCCGCGCATCGTGCGAGCCAGTTTTCTAGTTGAAAAATAAAAACATGTGGAAACATGTGACACGGTTATTTTATTTTATTTACATCATTTCCTTTCCCATTCTCGTCAAAATAAAATACTCCATCTTATCCATATTACATCGAACGGGATATTAGAAAAAAATAAAAGGAGTGGCCCATGGTGTTTCCACGTTATGAAAATATTTTACAGTTTTTCTTACTGAAAATCGAATTTCTTTTGCTTTTTTACTCTTTAATGATGTCTTAATCCTTTTTCTTTAAAATAATCCTTGATTTTCTTGGATTATTTCCTGCTATCCAGCCAATTTTAAATTTTATTTAATATATTTTTGGACTATCCTCCTGTTGCTTCCTCCATTTAATACTCATCTTGATTTAATACTTATAACATTATAGTGCATATAATATATCGTATGTCTAAGACTCAAACTATGTCACGTCTAAGTTGACGTTACAGGCAATTTGATTATTTTCCTTTGTTTGTTGTCTTCATTGACTTTGTGTTGTCTTCGTCTGTTTTGACAAAGGAGTGAAATGTGCCACTAATCCACGAACTCAAACTACTTGCACACTTTGGGTCAACAACTCAAAAAGTTATCGGATTTAGTACGTAAACTCATTGATTTGATCAAATAAGATCAAAACCGGCCTGAGAGGAAAAAAAAACGATCAAGTGGATGCCATGTCATCGATCCTTTGATTGCTAGTGAATTTACTATTTTTCACAGGGGGTCTACTTGCAAATTGGTCGGGTTTTTTGTCACAAACCATGCTAAATCTGTTTGGAGTGAAAAAATACCAAAAAATTGCATCGCTCGGGAATTGAACCGGGCCCGTTCGGAATAAGCAGCACCTCACTGACCATTGGAACATCACCAAGTTTACACCATAATCTGCAGCTAATCACATACGTATTTGACCATGCAGAATCAGGATAGAGGAAAAAAAATTGAGAGATCTCATCCAATCGCTTTTCAATCGGGCGATCTCTTTCCTGTTTCTCTTGACTGTTGCCTTGTTTTTCAATCAAGCGATCTCTTTCCTGTTTCACTTGACTGTTTTCTACATATTTAAGTAATGATTTTGCAAAGATATATAAAGTAGGTTGTCTATTGGAACATAATTCACTTCGTGTTGTATTTGTCTCGATGCCAATTTCTAACCCAGACCAATTGTGTTCTAATCCTATAGAGAATACGTTTTAATATTTATTTTTCTCCTGATTCTACGTAAATATCTATATATATACATTGGGCAGCATAGTAGTGTGCAATCTTGTTGTTGTTCAAGTGGTCGGTGAGGCATTCCCTGTTACGAACGACCAAGGTTCAAGTCATGTATGACACAATTTTTTTAATACTTTTTCACTCCAAATGCCCTTACCATGGTTTATGAGAAAAAACCAGCCAATTTGCAAATAGATTCCTATAAAAAATAGTGAATTCATGAGCAGTCAAATGATCGATGAAATGGCATCCATGTGGCCAGTTTTTTCCTAGTCAGGCCGGTTTTGGCCTTATTTGATCAAATCAATGAGTTTACGGACTAAATCTGATCACTTCTCGAGTTGTTGGCCTAAAGTGTGCAATCAATTTGAGTTTATGGACTAGTGACGTATTTCACTCTTGACAAAGGGACATGTCATGTTTGATTCCAGCCCACCACAACTCACCAGGTCACCCCCTGTCCGGCCTGGGCTTTTGATTGTGATTCTTGTTGTCTCTGGCTGGGCTTTGTCCTAGTTGCACAAAACAAAAGGCCTTCACACACTATATCAGATCGGATGATAAAAGACTTGTAAAAAGCATTCTAATAACAAACCTGGTACACAAAAGGGAAGAACAACCGAAAACCCCTGTCGGTGCAACTTCTTACCAGGCAAAGGAAGATGGGAGATAGAGGAAGTTCTTACAGGGGTGATGTCCCTTCACCCCCTCCTCCCCACCCTACTTGATCAGTACACAAATCTCCACCCCCCTCTTGCATCAACACTCATGCTTTTGACGAATCAAAATGTTTTGATTGTCCTATGCTGTGTTTTTGGGCGTCGTTTATCCTGGCAAAACTAAACATAAGTGTACATTCCATAGTAGCTCCCCTAGAAGAAGAAAAACAAAATTGTGCAAAGCAAAACATATTAAATTGTTGACATTCTCTCTAACATTAATATCTCCGAAATATAGTGAGTTATGGAGGGGTTAAGTTTAGTTGAGGGAAGCAAGAAATGGAGTCGTGGGGGATCTAAGAAAAGAATGGAGACTAAGCCAAGGGAAGCGCAATGGAGAAACACACTCGATCACTCACTACTTGGGATTTAAATTAGAAGAGAGGTAAGCAAGCAAGGCAAGGAGGAGGAGACGTTGGTATACGTATGCATCTATCTCTTAGTGTATCACCTAACCGCTCACAACAACTTCACTAATTCCTTCCCACTTTCCAAAGGCTTTCTAGGACTCATGCTCATTTACTCTTTTTAGTTCCAACCTTTTTAAATTTTGTATGGGAGTTCACAGGTCAGAATGGTTACGAACGTTGCTTGGAAAAAAAAAACAATGGTTAGGACTTAGGAGTCAAACACACAAGTAAACTAAACACATAGGCAATGGCAAGGATTGTTCATGCGTACTGACATCTACAATTGTATTTCCATAAAACATTTGACAAATGTTAATCAAACATTTGGAAAATGTAAAGGTGTATAGATAAAATGTTTCTCATGTGTACGAAAAATATATAAAATGTGTATGAAAAACTTGATCATGTAGTTGGAAAATGCTAATCAAGCATTTGAAAAATGGTATTCAAGTTTTTTCAAAATGGTAATTAAGTATTTGAAAAATGTTGAATCTGTATAGAAAAATGTTTCCCATGTATATGAAACATGCATACAAAATAATAATAAGTCTATGAAAAACAATGTTGATCATGTATTTAAGAAAATGTTAATCAAGCATTTGAAAAATGTTAAATATGTATAAAACATATTTTTCATGTACACAAGAAATATAAAATGTGTATGACAATATGTTAATCATCTATTTTTAAAATTTCAAAATGTATAAAAATGTTTCCGATATATACAATAAATGCTTATATTTGTAATTTATTTTATTCATATTAAACAAATATTCACTGCGTATTTCAAAAATATTAAGCATGTATTCATGAAATTGTTGAAAACTTGTATTCAAGAAAAAATGTAAATCATTTATTTGAAAAAAGAAAAAGAAACAAAATGAAGAAAACCATTGGAAAACAAGAAAAATATAAGAAAAGGAAATAAAAGAATACAAAACTGTCAAAACTTACAAAGAAATAAAAAGAATGGCGAAGAAATCAAAGAAATTGAGAAACAAACGAAAAACATATAAATAAGAAGAAAAAGAAAAAGAAAAAGAATAAACCAAGAAAGAAACTGATGAAAAACAAAAAAAACATCAATGAAAAAACCCGGTGAAGAAATAAAAGAACAAAAGAAAAAAAACAAGAATAAAACCAAGAAAGCCCGACCCTAAACGCGAGCCCAAAAGGCACTTTAACCCGTAACCGACCTGCCTACGGACTAAAATAAACAACCATCGGCCCACACTATAAACGATCGATCGCGGTGCGAGGCCGGCCAGCTCGGCCGTCGTTAACGGCGCCCTTCGCGTCGCTATGGCGATCGCGATGCCGCCGATGGCGAGGGCATCACAGCGAATTCGATATTCCAGGAAAATAAGGGCACCGCCCCCGCCGCCGCCGGAAAGGGACTGGGCGGAGCTGCACCCGGACCTCATCTCCTGCATCCTCCACTGGCTGGACCAGGCCGAGCTCCTGGTCGGCGGCGTGGCGGGCGTGTGCCGCTCCTGGCGCCGCGCCGCCCGAGAGGAGCCGAAGCTGTGGCGCCGCATTGACCTGCGCGAAGGCCTGTGGTACGTCCCACCGTTCCACCCCACGTCAAGCGTCAACGCCATGGTGCGCAAGGCCCTGCGTCTCGGCGTGGGGCAGACAGAGGCCTTCATGAGCGAGGGCGTCGACAACCACACGCTCCTCCTACTCGCCGAGAGGTATGCGATTTAAGAAGTTCTTCCCTAATCCTCGAACGCTCGTCGTTTATTTGCTTCAGAAGAAGGTTTCAAAATTCAAATTGAGTTCGGACTCATTCATAAGTCATAACTCATAAGTAATACTCTATCTAATGCTACCTTGCAGGGCACCCTTGCTGAAGAGCCTCCATTTCATCAGCTGCTCTGTCTCCACCCATGGATTTGCAAAGGCGATCCAGATGTTACCTTTTCTTGAGGAGCTCGAGATTTCGCTATGTTCGTATATACACACACGGGAGATGGTTGAACTAGTCGCCGGAACATGCCTACACAGTTGAAGCACTTCATACTTGTCATGCATGTTGAATATGGAAACATGCGTAGCAGCGACGGGGTAGCATCTATGGTTGCAAGGATGCACAAGCTAAGATCCTTGCATCTTGTCCACCTTAAGCTCGACAATGAAGAGCTGGCAACCATCCTTGATAGCTGCCACAATTTAGAGTACCTTAACATGCGATACTACAACCATGTTTACATGGATGACGTGGATGACAGCCTTGATATGGATGACGTGGATGACGGCCTTGATATGGATGACATGGATGGCAGCCTTGACATGGATCACATGGATGACATGGATGACAGCCTTGATATGGATGACATGGATGACGGCCTTGCTATGGTTGACATGGATGGCAGCCTTGACATGGATCACATGGATGACAACCTACGAGTGAAGCTTGCCCGGATCAATGTGGATAACCATGAGTACTCTAGTGACCATGACGTTGACTATGAGTTCACGATTCGTTGTATTTATTACCACCACAATGGCCGTGAACTTAGAGATAGTTGGCTTTCCTACTATCGGGATTACGACGATGATCATGAAGAATATTGCTACTACATTGGTAGTGGTGACGGTATTGATGATGACGATCTAGAAGAGTATGAGAAGATCCTCGACATCAAGAGCATGCGTAGGTACCTAAGCTAATGAAATAATGTATATGTGCATAATGTTTCAATGGAACTGCCCCAACGATGACCAATGTTTTGTTGCTTCAGTTTCACCGTGGATTTCCAAATTATTAATTGTTCAATGGTTGATGTTCAAATGTATTTAATAATTCACAAAAAATGAGAGATATCAACATTATTTTCTTCTGATTTGCTGCAACCAGGTTTAGCAACATGCAACATAAAAGTTTATTTTTATTTATTTTCTTACTTTAAGACTCTAGTACAAAATCCACAGTTGCTTCCTAGCACAAGTAGATTTTTTTTTGAAAACAGCACAAGTAGATTCTAAATTCAGATTTACTTTAAGACTCTAAAAATCTCACATGACATTTGAGCAAACTTATATGTTTGCAGTTACTCAATTCAAATTGTACAATCTTGGTGTCTCCTCTGCAATTCAGTTGTTACAGTACAGATGAAACATCCATCGTCCACTCCAATCAAAAGGATCTCCTTCCTTCCCCTTAATTCTCTGATTAATTGGAAAAGATACACCATAGGTGCCATGCCGGCCAGCAAACTTGTCCACATAGCCACGCAGGTCGTTGTTGGCACTCTCGGAGACTGGGAGCTTGCCCACTCGAGGAAGTTGTGTCTCCATGCTTGGCAGATGTGCTGTAGAAACTCTCTTCGTTTTTTTCGATGCGACAAAGACTTACTAAATTGATACTCTCATAATTGATCAAACAAATTGTTGCAGTTCTGGTGATGTCTTGTTATTAGGCGTGCACACCTTGTTCAACCGTACCTTGTTCCACAGCCCATGTACGAGACTGGCAAGCTCCTGAGCTCCTACGGTGTCGTTATCGTGCGTTTGGGGTTCACATGTGTGGTTGCGGCGGCAACCGAGCTGGCCGGCTCGAGGAGCCAGTGTTGTTCCCGATTAATGATAACATAATTACAGGAGAGGAAATATAACCTTTGGATTGAAATGAACGGTGGATTTTCAAAGCAACAGAAGGTATAGAATAACATCACAACTGCGAGAGGAGCCAAACTCACAATCTTGACATCGTTCAATCTAGTTTCCCATAATATTCAACGATGGTATCGCATGCGAGTCTTCCTGGCCAACCCACATATCTCTCGTGCATGGAAAGTATGACATCCGCGAGATTTTCTCAAAAATCTAAAAACTAAAGAAGTTTTGCCTTTCAAATAGTTAATCCAATTGACGATCCACTTTTCTCATTGGCTTCCTCATGGCGTTATTTGCAAAAACTTGATCTCAAGTTCTGATAATTGGTTTTCGTCTGTACTTGCCAGATTTGTATCACTTATTTGCCATTTTTATTATTAGCCACTCAGTTGCCAGATAAATTAAGTTAGCTTGATTGTTGGGGTACTAAACATCAATAATACCAATGTGGAACTTGCTTCATTGTATTTGTAAGAGCTAATGATTATTTTTTGTTCATACTTAAATATCTAGCTCAACACAATATTGCAATGTACAAAAGCATATAAATTATTGCCTTGTAAAATTAAATGGCCATCATGCCAACTGTTCATTGCTAAGATGAAAAGCACATTAACATAAGCTGGCAAGTAGTGACGACGATAAAAAAATGTCAAAACATGTCAACATGGAATCTTATCTGAAGCCTTTGCCAAGACAAACCCACCAATGAAGACGGGTCGTGGATCGAATAACTGTTCGTTAGATAAACCAATTTAAAATTTTGAATTTGGCAATTAATGTTGTGATGTCAAAATGATGTGGGATATTCTTTCATACATGTTTGTGCTCACTCTATTAGAAGGCAATCCATTGAAGAGCCTCCGCATGGGACTATGGGAGAGCATAATTGTTTATGGTTTGACATTGCCTTGTTGGACTCATATATCTAAAGGGCAAGGAAAAGTTTGAAGAGAAAGAATCAAGCTATGATATTCTAAATTGGGAAATACAAACATGTGGACACATTTGACATTGTTATTTTATTTTATTTACAGCCTTTCCTTTCCCATTCTTGTCAAAATAAAATATTAGAAAAATAAAGGACTAGCCCAAAGTGTCTCCACATTATGAAATTATTTTGCAGTTTTCATAATGAAAAATTCAACTTTATTTTACATTTTTACTCTTTAATGACATCTCAGTTCTTGTTCTTTACAATAATCCATGGTTTGTTGGATTATTTCATGCTATCCATCCATTTTTTAAATTTACTTAATATATTTTTTCATCATCCTCTTATTGTTCCCTCCACTTAATACTGTAAATTTTGATCAGGTTTATGAAAAAATATCAACATTTGCAATATCAAATCAATACCATTAGATTCATCAGGAAACATATATTTATATGGTATATGTACGATAACGTAAATATTCATATTTTGTCTAGTTGTTAAAATTTACAAAGTTTGACTTTCTGAAAAATATTATATATACTATAATTAGCAAGAAGGGAGTTTTGAGCCAAGTTTCTCTTTAGTTCTTTATGCCTCCGGTAAAAGCAAGTACTACCTCCGTCCGGGTTTATTGAGCCCCTTCGTATTTTGGGCTAGACTTTGACCATCTATAGACTATTAAAATATAAAGCATATGCTATAAAAAATTATACTGTTGGATTTTTATTTGAAAGAGCTTTCCGACAATATAATTTTTATGACATATAGTTTCATTTTGTTAGTTAAATTTATAGGTCAAACTTTAGCCCAAAATAAGAGGGGGCCTAATAAATCCGGACGGAGGGAGTATAGTCCTATGCCTTAAAAAAAGCAAGTATACTCCTTTTCATCTTGATTGTTCACGCTCCTACTGCATTCTTATATTAGAAGATCGTCTTTTATTTTCGCAACAGCGTGCGGGGTAATTGGGTGTATTATTCTTTCCCAAGGAGTGTTGCCACCTCTGTCACCGTTGACGCGATGATGTGTCCTGCTCATGTCTTTGATCGAGAGATCATGTGCGAGCAAATGGATAGTACTAATTATGTGTATGATATTCATCAGTTGACCAAATATCCAAACCGGGCCAATCAATTTCATGGAGCAGAGGGGCAGCACATGAGGCCGAAGACAGGGTGCCACAGTGAGCGCTAGCAAGGCACTGGGATGCCGACTAGGGTTACATGTTGACAAAATTTGGACATGTCGAAACAAACAGTATAAAACTCTAAACATTAGACATCCGCCACCTATATCTATCGTTTAAGTGGCACTAGCGAGATCCAGTTAAGGTAAGGAACTTCTTGTCGCGGCTGCTACACTCCGTTGCGGTCTTTTGACCTAAACATCATTCCTTCCAGCGCACGAAACGAATGGGCATTCTGTTGTGGGTTAGTTTTGGGGCAGGGGTAGAGAGAGACCGGAAGAATGATTCATTTGGATCGACGATCTATTTCGCAAATCAATGGAATGTCTCTCTATCCATATCTATTCTATCTTTATATGATGGGCAATAAAAAGTTTTTTTTTGTGGCATGCAGGATGATCGCACTAGTAGCCACATACCAGTTGCGCTCAATATGCGGGATTTCCACTTGATCAGATCTTTTGTTTTGGTGAATTTGGAGCAAAAAGGACTCTAAGCCTTCGCACAAACAAGCAAAGTAGAAGCACGACGAGGAAGCGGAGCTGCTGTAGAAGCAATAGCTTCCCTCAACAATACACAATACAACAATAGCAACCATGAATAAAAAGAACCTTGGTTTAATGAGTTCGCTCCTTTTACCGGGCCGGGGAAGGGCAGCTACTTATTGATTGATCGCCTTTTTATATGAGTTTAATTTAGTACAATAAAAACTACAACTAGTTCAAAGCGGAAGAGACACTCACGATAGAAGCTATAACTATAAAAACCCTAGTCAATAGTCTAGTTTAGTAGTTGGAGAAAGCCACATGCTCTGTTTCTCATGACACGTTCTTGATATGGATTGAATTGGAGGGAGTCAGAGACTACCATAGAATCCTTCCATAGTCACTCCGGTGACCTTCGTCAACAAAGCGTCACAACAGTTTCCAAGACCCCACATATAATCTCCAGTGGGGATCAGTCGGAGCACCTAGGAATGTCGACCACTACATAAGCCACTGGTGGAGAAAGCTAAAAGAGCTTCCCTTCATTCACTTTGTGGGAGTCGCACACAACACATAGATGGAACTCAAACGGCCCGTACTACCTTCCTAACCCTTCGCTCATAGGGACCGTAGAACAGAACCCGCCTTCTAAACAACTCGGCAGAAGGGAAGGGGCATATGTATTTGCATGATCCCTGCTGATTTAACCCTACCCACACCCAGAGCCAATCCCCTAGCGGTCCTGCCACCACGTTGTAGAACAGGAGCTCATGTGAAAACTTGGATTTCTGGCGTAACAACGGTGGAAGGTATCAAAATGTTACACACGCATATAACAAAGAATTAAAGCTGCTA
>CBMN010040942.1:0-11798 GCA_000582825.1 Hordeum pubiflorum
ATGATGTGTTGTGTTGTTCTTCCTCTAGTGGTGACATGTGAACATCGACTACATGACACATTACCATGTTTGGGCCTAGGGGAAGGCATTATGGTATTAGTAACGAAATGATGGGTTGCGGGATTGACAGAAGCCTAAACCCTAGTTTATGCGCTATTTCATAAGGGGCTATTTTTGGTCCATATATTTCATGCTATGATTAGATTTATCTTAATTCTTCTCTTGTAGTTGTGGATGCATGCGAGAAGGGGTTAATCATAAGTAGGTTGNNNNTTCAAGTAAGAACAACACCTTAGCGCCGGCCTAACCACATGACAACTTATCAAAGCAATGTATGCGAGTCAATAATCATGGTGAAAGTAACTAGACAATATCGCCATGTGTCCTCGAGAATGCTTTAATCACTATAAGAAGTACTTCCGGCTTGTCCTTTGATTTAAAAAGGATTGGGCCAACTTGATGCACCTTGTTAATTTTGTTACTTGTTACTTGTTACAAAATATCTTGCTATCAAACTATTTATGACAACTACTTTACATTACTTGCAGAGAACCTTGCTGAAAACCTCTTATTAGTTTCCTCTCCTCCTCGTTGGGTTTGACACTCTTACTTATTGGAAGGACTACGATTGATCCCCTATATTTGTGGGTCATCAGCCTCCCTTTAGCCAGGTCAGTTTGTCGGGCTTCCCTTATAGAGGCCACCCCGGTGCGTGGCACCGTTAGTAGCCCCTGAGCCTGTCTAGGGCTTGAGAATTCCGAGAGTCCGAACGAGCTCCCACTCAACTCGGAGCTCAGCTTGGTAGGATCCTTTTCCCTAGGGCCTGCATGCCCTGGGCTCATGGCCTCTTTATGTGTCTCCTTATTTCTCGACCTCAGCATGCTCCAAGATTGCCGCGATTCTCGTCAGGGTTTGGGCCCCTGCATGTGCCTTAGGTGTTGATTTTTTTCATTCGACACAAGGGGAGCCAAAGAATATTTATAAACCATATATGTTGAGTTGTCAATTCAACCACACCTAGATAGATAACTTGCTTAGCATAATTTATTAGTAACAAAGTGATATGACAGAAGTAGTGGTGAAACAGTAATAGTAACGGTAACAATAATAGTATTGAAGAAAAGTAATAGATTGCGGGAGTAGTAATAGAGCAACAATTATGAAAAGTGTAGGCATGGAAGTAGATAGTGTTTTTTTTTCAAATGAGAGCACTTATGCAAATGTCATAACATAGAGCGACAACAAACTAGCCCCAATTCATCAATCATATATAGGCATATATTCTATATGTAGTTGTACGTGCTTATGATAAAAACTTGCGCAACATCTTCTGTCCTACCCTCCTTTTTCAGCGGAATCTTAATGGAAATTAAGGGTAATTAAGGCGCTCCTTTTAATAGAGAACTGGATGAAATCATTAACAATCAAAATGAATACATTTAATACTCAAGGTAAAGTAATCCCCTTGATGTCCCAATTTTTTCACCTTGGGGTATCGGGTTCAGAACATTAGCAGGGGCATAAACTTGCAGGTGTGATCCAAACACAAATATATACATGAAAACATAAAGGGTTCAGATATGAAATTATGGCACTCGGGCCCTAGTGTCAAGCAAGCATATTAAAGTCATAGCAACATCAATCTCAAAAGATAGTGGATACTAGGCATCAAGCTCTAACGAATCTGACATCTATTACATAATAGTTCTCATCCAATTTCCATCTACCTCATGTGCCTATAGAGGAATTACTCACACATGTGTAGAAGCATCATTAGACTATTGTTGGACAAGTATAGGTGACGACGACGATGATGAATCCCCCTCTTCGGAGCCCAAAACAAAGTCTAGATTGGATCTCCGGAGGAAGCACAAAGGTGGCGGCTCCGTATCGTAAAACACGTCGAGGATTTTCTATTTTTTCCTAAGATATATGGGATTTATAGGTGAAAGAATGGTCGAAATAACGGTGCCCAAGGGACCCACATGACCACCCCATGCGACTAGTGGGGTCTGTGTAGCTAGGCCGCATGGATGCCTAGTGGCTCCCCTATGGCACTTCTTCGATCCTCCGGTCTTCTTATTTTCCAGAAAAATTCCTCAAAAGGCCATGATCAATTTGGAACACTTTTATTTCTACATAAAAAAACCATGACAATTCTTGCTGAAAATAGTGTCAATCCAACTTAGTTTGATTCAAATCTTGCAAATTAGAGGGCAAAACAATGAAAAAGAGGTTTGAAAAGTAGATACATTTGAGACGTATCAGGATCTCACGAAGAGCTGAAGAAATGGTCGTTCGCCTTTTGTAGAGGTTTGTCGTAATGTGCTTACAAGTTATATCCCGATTCCAAGAAAAGGCGTAATGGTCATGGAACTAACAAAGACTGGCTAAAAGTAAAGGACTCGATTGCGTCGTAATGAAAGTAAAGAATGCGAGAGAACTTTGGAGACTATTGCAATATGTGTCGAATGAAAAATATTCTATCGTTGTGATATGTATATTTGTGAGAGCAGAGTAAAATATAAGATACATAGTAATGTCTTAGTTCCATATCACGCACAACCACCATCACCCCCATAGCTGCGCCGGAGTATGATGGTGATTGCCCCGTGGATGTGCCATAAAGCATATGGACCTCTATTGGTCTTGTACAAAAAATCTACCAAGGGAAGAGATAACTTATGTCACCTCGGTGTCTCTAACCCCTATTCCAGTGACACTAACACTCTTTATGTTATTTAGGTGACATGTTGTGTAGTCAACATTCGTACAACATAGCGAAAGATATAATTACATGAATAGAGAGGATCGATTCTATATTATAGATCGTGTGCGATGATATTGACACAAGGAACACAACCAGACTACTAAATCAAGTCCATTACATTAATTATATAATAAAGAGGATCGACATAGCTAGGGAATATAATAGAACGGCAACAATGATCGATATACAATCTACTCTATTGTCCTTCTTCTTGTTGTTGTTGGATGGCCCTGCGACTTCGTCTTGGCAAGGAGGCTTTTTGCCGGCCGTTGCCTTATTGTAGCCGTCCTCCTCCTCATCCTCCTCGTCCTTGTCCTTCTTGTTCACCATTCCTCCTCCTCATCATCATTGTCTTCGTCCATTGGGTTCGCCTCGTTCGTTTGTCATCGTCGTCCGACAACTCCGGCGGCGGCGACCCTTCCATGAACCATATATAATCGAGGTCCGGGTTCGACGCGGACTCATGGAAGACGAGCGCGATGATTTTGAGGTTGATCTTAGAGTGGACGCTTGATTGGAACTGTCATCCTCGTTGTCGCTCGTGGAGAATGACATGGCTGCTCTACAAAAAGCGAGAATTGCAGAGTATGCATGTGTATGGCCGACATAATGGCATGGGTCAGGATGAAGTTGGCGACTGAAGCGGGGATGAAGAAAAGAACAATGACAATGGAAGCGACGTATTGACGAATTATATTGGCGTCTTAGATGGCGGTTAGAATTCCATGTAATCAACCGCAATTGGTGCGACCACTCCGAGTTCCCGCGGTTGCGTAGTTCTCAATGTGATAATTACGCACATGGGTTGAAGCATCCAAACGTGTGCAATATGTCTACTGTTTCACACAGTTAACTAAATGCAACATTTTAGCAATTCACATGGTTCGCTAAATGCATTGTTTCAACTATGCACACGGTTATATGAAACACAACATGTGTGATAACTAGCATTTAACATAGGATAGTTGGCAAGCAAGATAAGCTCTACTTATTGATGTAGCGTTGCTAACCGTACCATGGGTGATAATATCATGCATGGCAGACGCTTCCCACAAGAGACTCGTGTGCAATGCTCCATACATCGCGCATAGTTTCTATGAGGGAACGTGTGGCTTAGGTAACATTTCGCAATCAGTTAGATGTCTCACTCCGTTTGGTTTCCACGAGCAATTAGACGTGTTTGACTCGCAAGAGACGTGTGCGATGGATTCCCAGTCCCACACGTCTATTCAAATATGGTGTGTGTGATATGGTCATGCATCGCACACGATTGTATTTTGTAGAGCGTAGGCATCCTCGGTCACTATCGCTGACAATTTATCTAGGTCATGTGTGATCGACGGCCCTATCGTCCATGTTAGCAAGCCGACGGTTTAAAACTGTGTCACAGAAAGGGGGTAAAAATTGTTTGCATAGGACATCACTGCACTAGTGGACAATGATAGCCCTAGGTCCCACTCGTCATAGGCTTCCTCAGCCCACCTGCCATAAGTGGTCTTGGCCCACTTGTCATAAGAGCTTCGACCCCACGTGTCAGTAACTAATCCAGGTAACAGTCAACTTCTTTGACCCGACGGCAAGGCTCCATTTGGGCATTTGTTAGAATGGGCCGAGTGGTGGAGGGGGAAAGTGGGGAATGTTAGAAGCCAAAAACTAAGCACAACTTAGGAAAGAGGGGCACATAAATAAAAATCCCTTTGGAATAAGGATCAAGACGGTTTCATTTATGCACTCTGCCTATTATGTGCCCTCCACTATTTTCAGAAGCACCTTAGTTAAATCTGGGCCACATACCTCCCAATGGTTCTGACAAAAGTGAGCAGGGTAGCCGTCAGGACCTGGCGCCTTAATATGGGACATATGAAAAAGCGCCATTTTTTCCTCCTCTTGCGTGTACCATGCACTGAGAGTTCCGTTCATAAGTGTGTTATGTCCCATGTGCTCACATTCCTCGACATGTCATTCAACTTTTGTCGTAGATCCGTCGTGGTCTCCCCTGAACTCTGTGCCTAGCCAGTCCTCACAAGCACGTCCAAAGACGGGTCCCGCTCCCAACATAATTCGTACTTAAAAGGCCAGGGGGCTCCCTAGATACATGCAAATCATGCAACGTGAGATGAATGGGTACGTGATCTGATGTAGCTGCAATCTTGTGCTCCAAGGTAGCGTTAGGGAAATCCATTAATGTCATTGGATTAGCCACGCAATGATCAAGCCTTACTCTTGTGAATGTTCCACAAGTTACTTTCTTTTCGAAAGTCCAAAACGCACATGTGTAGCCAATGTCAATGAGGCCACATGTATCCAAAACATCCATTTGGGCTTGTCTCGACTCCCTACCCCATCATATCCGTGAGCGTGTAATGCTTCATTAAAATCGCTATGACCATCCATGGTAAATTATTTGCCACCACAATTCGTCTGAGCATATCCCATGTCCTATTCCTCTCATTCACCCGAGCTTCGCTGTAAACAAACGTGATTCTTATATGTGTTTCCATCAATTTGTCCACCACCACATCTATGTGATATTTAGAGTAACCAACAACTTCAAGCTTTATTTCATCATTCGAGAAAATTCCTAGCCCTCCCTTCTACTAGTACTACTCGCAACATAGCTTTTATTATAACCTAAGGTTCCTACCAAGTTTTCGACTCTCGATCCCTCGATTTGAGTTTCAAGGATACAAACAATAGAGAGGGAAAATTGCCTCGCTAGATCACGAAGCTCTTCAATTGTCGTTGGCCTGCCTGTCTCGTGATAATTTCAACATAAGACTCATTGCGCTAGGCGCGACCTCAGTTGGGAGCCCGCCAAACACGCATCAGGTTGTTTATTTGTTGTACCATTCTTCCCAAAGCTTTTATGAGAAGAGGATGGATTTCCCTTTGCCCTCTTTAGGACCTGTTTCGACGACGGGCTAGGAGGGACAACAGGAGGTGGGGGGGCTAGCAAATTGTTCCCGCACCTTGCAGCGTTTCCTCGGATGGCTTGGCGTCGGTTGGCTGGATGGTGCGTTTCTTTCTGTTTGATCAACCTCTTCCATTGTCGCATCAAATAGCACCCCCTCCGGGTCATTTCTTCTGCCCCGTTGTATTGTGAGAACTTTGAGACCCTTCCGCCTCCGTGACCTAAGCGTACTCCATCCCTTCCATCGTTCATGCCTCTTCCCAGCAGGCCCTCGACCGGCTCCCCTAAACCAAGATGCCCACAGGTCTTTGAAGAGCAACGATGATGGATGGTTGCCATTGGCACACTCTTTGTACATATGCCCCAAATTTCCACAGGACGCACACCAGTCAGGCAATCTCTCATAATTTATTATGAATATCTCCCTGTTCTTTTTGATCACCAGAGAAACGACATTTTTAAAGGCTTGGTTACATCAATCTTGACCCGGACTCTAAGTTTTTTTCCCTTCTAAGTCTTGTGATTTTGGCTCAGCAATAGATGAACTCTCCACGGTGGCAGAAAATCACTTGATGTAAGAAAAAAAGTTGTCTTGTAGATCATGTATCTGTATCCATATGTCTACTTGGTTTATGGGGATGCTCAATGGTCTAGTGAATCCATCATATGGGGTGACCACAAGAGCCTTTCCTTTGAAGGTCCAAGGCCCTTCTTCCATCAGTCGTTCCCAATCTTGGAGAACTTCACTTCTTGTGCCAAATCCCAAGTAACCCTCATGTTCCCGAAAAACCAATATTGACTTTAGGATTTATCAAAATGGACGTGAGCGATCACCATCCACCGTGTTTACTCCTTTGGAAGTTCGTCGGTGTCCACCACC
Organism: Hordeum pubiflorum; assembly: GCA_000582825.1. Lineage (NCBI taxonomy): Eukaryota > Viridiplantae > Streptophyta > Magnoliopsida > Poales > Poaceae > Hordeum > Hordeum pubiflorum. The sequence goes on from CBMN010040942.1 coordinate 6,562, forward strand.
ACCACTACACAGAGTAGTGACCAATTGCGTACTCCCCATCTACGTGGGATAACCCAAGTTCTTCCTTTTCACATCTTCGCTTGACACCACAACGATTCCTATTTGACGCTCGTGGGCATCAAAAGTGCATGGTTCGCTGAAGCGTGGTCTCTCGACGCCCTAGTTTTTGGCCAGCCCAGGGTCACTTAGTTGTTCTTCTTTTTCTATTTCTTTTTTTTGTTTTGTTTTTGTTTCTATTTCTTTTTTTTCCATTTTCTTTTCCTTTATTATTTTTTCCTTTATTTATTTTTTCGTTTTCTTGTATTATACAGAGTTCATTGTGACTTACAAAAATGTTCAACGTATATAAAGAAAATGCTAACGGCATACTACAAAAAGTTCATCATGCATTATTGAAATGTTCAACATATATTAGAAATTGTTCAACGAACATAAAATGTTCACTATATTTTTTAAATTTGTTCAGCATATACTACACAAATGTTCAATGTGTATTCAAAAATTGTTCAACGTATATTACAGAACGTTCAATGCATATTCGAAAAAAATTCACCGCATGTATTCATACTTTTATATAAAAGTTCATTGTATAAAGAAAAATGTTCAACATATAATACAAACAATTGATTGTTTATTATTAAAATGTTCATCATATATTAAGAAAATGTTCCACGTATGTTACGAAATGTTCAACGTGTATTTTTCAAAATGCTCAAAATTGAACCGATCAAAAAACCGTTCTGATATAGTAAACCGGATGCTACAGTATGGACCGCTGCAGTAAAACCGGCTAAAAAACAAAGAAAAATAATAACAAATCGTTTACAGGCAGAGTGGCCTGGCCAGCAGGCACACGCCTGTGAGCTCTCACTGCTTTTGACGCACACGGCGTCACACAGGGGTCTCTGACACCGCACCGGGTGAGAGAACGCAAAGCACCGATACAGTGACGGGGCGCCCCATGATGTTTCTCGATTTTAGGGAAGCTTAGAAGCTTCTTCATCGGGTTTTGTTTTCATCTTTTCTTCGATTTGATGGCTTTATTTTTTTCACAATTTCTTATTATTCATCCTCATTTTTTTGTCTTTTTTATTCCCATATGTCTTATATTTTAAATTTACCCCCTACAATTTTCAATTTCATGACTTTTAAATTTTTGAATACTTTATTAATAATAATTACAATTTTTTCATATTTCCAAAAGTTAAAGTTTCCAAATAATTTTTTATACTGGTGAAAGTTCTTAAATTCAAGAATATTTTTTCACTGTCGTCAACATTTTCAGTATCAGTGAATATTATTTCATATCCTTGATTAATTTCTAAATTACAAAATATTCTGAAAATTCAAATATAATTTATAAATTAAAGAAGAAGTTTTAATTTCGTCAATTGCATTAATTACATTAGATTTTTATATTTGAAATAATTTCATAATACACATTTTTGAATATTAGTGAACATTTTATATTTGTTAACATTTTTTTAATTCTTGAACGTTTTTTCACACGTTAATATTTTTCAAATCCAGAACCCTTTTTTAAGCTCGGAAATATTTTAAAGCGTGAAGATTTTTTTTTGATTCATGAATATGTTATAATAAAAAATATATTTTTAAATCGAGTACATTTTTTAATTTACAAGTATTTTCTTAACAATATTTCATATTCTTTTGCATTAGGCAATTTTTAGAATTATGTCTCCTGTAGCAATAAGAGTGTAGCACGACTAAATTGAACAGAAACAGACCAGGTGAGCCCAACCGCTATGCGCCTAACAAGCAAAGACGAAAGCAACTGACTCGAGGTTAACCCGGGACCTCCTATGTGACGCGCTCTGCGACAAATTGCCGTCGCGACGCACACACGGAGCCCCGGACGGGCCGACCCATATAGGCGTTGTGGCGATGTAAAAATACATCAAAAAATATGTCGGCTGTGGGAATCGAACCTAGGATCTCGCTCATACAAGACTACAGACCGAGACCAGTTAGCCACTCCACCAGCAAGCTGCTGCAGAACACATTTTAGAAGCATTTTTTGAAAATTTCGAACAATTTGAAATGCCACTAATATTTTTTTCCAGATATTTTTTCTCAAAAAATATGAACACTTTTGTAATCCGAATTTAGAAAAACACGATTTTTTTGCAAAACCTAACAGATTTATAAAACTTGAACATTTTTTGATAAATTGAACATTTTCTGACATTATGATTTTTTTAAAAAATAAGAAACATTTTATGAAAATCCTTAACATTTTTCAAACACGAACATTTTTCTGTAATTGTGAATAAATTATGGAAATAAGAACACATATTGAAATTCCTGTACATTTTCCGAAACAAGGACATTTTATGAATTACATTCTGAACAGATTTTGAAAAATAGAACATTTTTCTGAAATCCCTGAACAATTTCCTGAACACATGCACATAATAAATTTTAAAACAAAAGCATTGTTTTTATATTACTGACTTTTAAAAAAACAAGAATTGTTTTTTGGAATTGTGAAGAAAATTTGAAAACAAGAACATGTTTTGAAATTCCTTAAAGAATTTTTGAAACACGAACATTTGAATTGTGAAAAAAAGAGAACATTTTTTGGAATTTATGAACACGTTTTCAAAAACAGAAACCTTTTCGGAAAACAGGAACATTTTTTGCAAATAATGACCAATCTTTTTAAAATGGGAACATTTTTTGAAATACCAGAACAAAAGATGAAAATGCAAACATATTTTGAATCTTCCAAACAAAATTTTAAAACACGAATATTTTAAAAATTATGAATAAATTTTAAACTAGAACATTTTTCGAAACACCTAAAGAATAAGAAAACATGAACATTTTTTGAAATTTATGAAAAAGTTTTCTATTTGTGAATAAGTTTTTAAAACAGAAATATTTTTTGAAATCCCGAACATTTTTTGAATAGTTATGAAAATGTTGAACAAACACATTGCGAGCTGAACTATTTCTGCATGAACACTTTTGAAATTTGGAATGTTTTTTGAAAGCAATAATAATTTTTTAAATTTCTGATTTTTTGTGAAAGATGAACCTTTTTAAAAAATACAATAAATTAAAACCATAAATAAATAAAAAGGCAGTTAAATTAAAAGAAACAATAAAGAAGAAGCAGTAAAGGAAAGAAAAGAAAAAACCAAGAAGAACCAACAAATAAACAAATAAACAAGTCAGGGACCTTCTAGCAGGTTTCCATAACCGTTGGCCAGCGGTTGTTGATTGGGCCTGCCCATTTCTAGCGCTGCCGGGGTTCCGACTGTGCGATGCGTCGACAGTTCGATGTTACGAGCCGCAAATGAAAAATTCCGGTTAACCCTTTCAGGGGGCATGATTATGTCTTACTGCAAGCGAGACAGAGTCATGAAGCGCCGGCCAAAATGGGCCGTTTCATCCCCGGTGAGGCCACTGCCTCATGTTTTTGACCCTTTTTTTCTTCTTCTTATTTTACACTTCCAAAACCTCCCAACATGTATATTACTCCCTTCGTCCCAAATTAAGTGACTCAACTTTGTACTAACCTTGTACTAAACTTATTACAAAGTTGAGTCGCTTATTTTGGGACGGAGGGAGTACAAAATAAAAAATTTCGTAATTTAAAAAAATGTTGATCATGTACACAAAAAATATACAATGTGTGTGAAAAAAGTTGATCATATATTTAAAATACCCTAAAAAATCATTTAAAAGATGTTAAACATGTATTTGAATAATGTTGATCCGACGTTTGAAAAATGTAGAATGTGTATAGAAAAAATATGACCATGTATTAAAAAAATGATGAAATCTTTTGATCATGTATATACAAAAAATATATTATTCAATCATTTAAAAAATGTTGAACAGGTGTTTCAAAAATAATTAATCAAGCATTTGGAAAATGTTAAATGCGTAGAGAAAAAATGTTGACAATGCATTAAAAAATGTTGATCTTGCACTTGAAAAATGTTGTTAAAGCATTTGAAAAATGTTAAACGTTCATACAAAAATTGTTTACTATGTATTAAACAAACGTTAATCTTGAATTTGAAACATATTAATCAAGCATTTCAAAAACAATTAAAGTGTGTATAGGAAAAATGTTGACCATGTATTAAAAAATATTAATTTTCTATTTGAAAAATGTTAATTAAGCATTTGCAAAATGTTAAAAATATGTGTAGAAAAATGTTGACCATGCATTATAAATATATTCAATTTGTATAGCAAAAATATCAAATGTGTATTTGAACAATGTTGTTGACATACTAAACAAATGTAGAATGAAAACCAAAAGAAACAAAGAGAACAAAAAACTGAAACCTGAAAAAAAATAACCACACGAAAAAGTAAAATGAAAAAATAAAATCGATGAAACAAATGAAAAAAGAGTGAAAAAAACAGAAACACTGAGAAAAAAAAAAGAATTGCCCAGAAAGAAAAGACAAAAGAAACTAGTGAAACCCGGGCTCATTTCGCCTCAACTGCATCCCGCCTTATTACTTGATCAGAATCCCGATGCTAGCCATCGTTGCAATATATGTCGGAGACCACGGTTTGAATCCCCCCCCCCTTCCACACACACACTCCATGGTGCTCCTTTTTCACTACTTTTTTAAAAGTGTGCGCTAGTGGACTGACCCATTACTGTTGAGAGTTCCTATGGTCTCGCTAAATGTGAAAAATAGTTGACACGCTTGGAGGGACACTTTAGGTTCCCTGGGAGCTCACCAAGTGGTGCGTCAAGCCGCCGTCACATGTCACGTGTTGGGCGTTATCTCTAGATTTCATATACGACAAGTAATTCCGGACGAAGGGAGTATATTTTTATGCATTTTTGGGTTTTAGATAGTTTTTTTTGCCCTTTTGATTTCTGGTTTTTGCCTGGTTTTTCTTAGGTTTTGGATGAGAAAAATGCGTGGAAAAAAAGTTGCGCTTCCACGAGAAACACATATTTTGTGGAGGCATACATATTTGCTTTGTGTTTCTGTTATTAGTTCCTTTTGGGTTTCTTCTCTTTTCTATTTATTCTTTTTTACTTTCTTTGTCGTTCATTTTCTTGTTACATATTTCCTTTCTATCTTCGCTTGTAGTATTTTTTATTTTATTTTACATTTTTTGTCATGTATTTTTTTCTCATATATCGTCTGTTACAACGCTTTGAATTTAATATAAAAATATTTGCCATCTTAGATACACTGGTTGAGGTGGACCTGAGTTCCCGACAGTCTTGA
>CBMN010040943.1:0-11474 GCA_000582825.1 Hordeum pubiflorum
GGCGTGTATTCATTCTGAACCTGGGTATTCATTTTGTCAAAATCCTCGACGTTTTTGTTAAAATTTTCACTAATCTATTAAGAAATTCCAAGGTTTTGTCAAAATCATGTGTATTCACTTGCATACAGGTGAATACACCTGGCGCCGCCCCTGCCGGTGAGATTCGTTCCTCAAAAACATCATCAGAAGATAGGTAGCAGACGATGCAAGGCGCGCCGTAGTGTTGTCAGCTGTTGAGCAGGTCCACGCAAGACAAACGGCCTTTCCAGCCCATGCTGCGTCAAGCCACTCTGAAACACGCAGAGGCCGTTCGCAATCGCCCAAATTATATTCCAAAACTAGAGAGGGCTCCAATGCCACGCGAAAAAGCACAGAATATACTACTACTTTGCTTTCGAATACTCCAAAGCGGAGCAAAGCATGGGGGCAAGAAAAGTTGAAGTTCCCATATGCTCACGAATATGCCGGGGAAGATGCCCCCCTCGCTTTGGTCACCGGCCACCGGAGCTTCCACTCGCCGGTCGATTGATGGAAACCTCGTGCGTGCGTGCGTGCGGTTCTATATATGGAGCCTCACCCGGCGTCTCCCATGGAGGACTCCTTCGCCTGGGAGGAGGCGAGGAGCTCCTCCCAGGTATATACCCCCCAACAATGGCCTGGCGCTAGCCACCGCCGGCATGTAGCTCCTGCTACGTCTTACTTCCCCGCTGCTTCACCGGCGGCGGCGGCCGTCCGCAGCGGAGGTATCTAGCTAGCTAGCTGCGCGGGTGTTAGGCCGTGTAGGGCAACTATACATCTTTGGCAATGTCTTCTTCTTCCTCCTCCTCCTCCTCCGACGGATTACGGGAAGATTGTAATGGAGTGTGTAAACTGTGTCTGCATCCTTCGTAAAAGTTCACCATCTTGCATTTCTACGACCAACACTAGTGCTCTCTTGTTTCGTTAAAAAGAAATATACTAGTACTACTAGTGATCTGGTCTTTGTTGTGGAGGCTACTGTATTCCTGTTTGTGGCGAGCTGGTGTTTTTGTCATGTCAACTTTTTTACCGTTGATTTTTCAGCACTGGAAAAATGGATTGTATGGTACTCCCGAGCGGCAAGGAGCATCCTCTATCAAAAAATAAGAATCTACGCGCATACAATAAAATTGCTATTATGCAAAGTTTGGCCGCTTCGTCGAGTCTCGTGGCGCATGAACAACGGCGTCAGAGCATCTACACCTGGTCTTAGAAAATAGAGAAAAGTATACTTTTCGTCTCTCAACTCTTCGCTGAGTTTAGTTTTCGTCCCTCAACTCTAAAACCGGACAGAGTGCATCCTAAACTTACGAAACCGGACAAAATTTGTCCCTTCTCTCGACGGACCCGGTCTGGGTGCTGACTAGGCGCGGTTTTGACCAGTCCACGCCAACGTGGCAAGACGTCCTCACAAAACAGACGGCCCGCTCCCTCTGTCTCTCTCTCGCGTTCTCCCAACTCTCCCTCTCTCAACCGGCGACGGCAGGCAAGGACAGCAGGCGGCGGACGCACCGGAGGCTCGCCGGCGGTAGCTGAGGTTAGGGATCCGACGCGGCGGCGTACGTAGTGCGTTCCTCTCACAAATCCCCCTCATTTTTTCTCTGTCCTGCAGCTATCCGACGCGGCGGCGCACCGTGGTCGGCGGCGGCGATGCACACGCAGCCCATGGATTCCGGTGATGAGGCGAGCATGTTTTGGGCCCCCCCGGCCGAGGACGACCATCACAAATGACATTATGATCCATACATACTGGAAATTCAAACAAACATAGTCTGGAGAATAAGACAATCAAACAGTTTGCAATGCAAGCAAACACATTCTGGAACTAATCAAGTAGCTTCTTTGGTAGTTTTTTTGGCCTTTTTGAATTGCACTGAGAATTAGCAGCACCAGAGCTCACATTCACTGTCACAGCTGAGCTTGAACTGACATTAACATGCACCCCTTTGACAGAAGCTTTAGATGGCCCTTTCTGTTTCTGCACTCCTTTTCCCTTGTCTACAGTAGACGCCAACATGGTAGAAGCAGGCCTCTTTGTCCCTTTTGAAGTCCTGGGTGCACTGCTGCTTTGTTGTGAAGCCATGGGCTGCAATAAAATATGTACAGATATAAACTGAAGAAAAATCTGTACAGATATATAAACTGAAGAGAATTTTCACTAACCTGCCTCACCGTTTGAGCTGGTTGGCTGCTTTCTTTTATATGACAAGTTGTTTTATTGTGGCCCGTCCCTTTGCACTTCGAACATCTTATTATTGTGCCTGTCTTTGGTAACTTTGTTTTGGAAACTTTCTTCTCACCCTTCTCTTTGTTCCTCTGAGTCTTAGGCCTACCAGGCATTTTCACATATCCTGGAGCTACAGGTCTTGGCCTTGGAGATATAGGCCAGCTAGCCATTCCGAAATCTTATGAGTTTTTTCTGCTTAATGCCATACCTTATAACTGCACTCCTAAACTCTTGCCTTGAACCAAACTTCATCCCTAAAACAAATTGTGCGGTTTCTTCACTTTCTCTAAATCTTTTGAAGCGCCTAGTGTCTTCCCTGGTTTCACCTTCTTCATCATAAGAATCATCAAACTGAGAAGACTCATCATAGTCAGTGTCATTGTCATCTTTCTCTGAACTATCTTCTTCCACTGTCTTTGATGATCCTACTCTAGGCTGCTCAAAAAATAGATGATCTAGAATCTGTATCTCCCCTTTTCTAAAAATTTTCTTGTACTCTACATACGTCTTCTTTATCTGTTCTGCTTCTTCATCTTCTTCAGATGCATCTTCGTCATCAGGGCAGTAATCACTATCTTCTTCGTCCGAACCAGAGTCAAACATATGTGTATCTGCTACAGCTGCTGATGCTTGTGCCTCTTCTATTTGAAATTCTGGTTCTTCCCACACAGCTACAGGCATTTCTTCTCCTACAGGAACAATTTCTAGATCCCAACTGCTAGTACTTGCTGCTCTTCTTGGCTTGCACTTCACTGGACTTCTTATAGTAAAAACACCTCTACATCCTTCCTCTGATGCACTTGTCAGCATGTACAAATCCTCTTCAAAACTGTTGTCCACCTGCATATGATCCTGATGTGTTACAGTTTGTGCATAATTTGACTCCACATATATTTCAGCTACCCCTCCCTCACATATGTTGCTTGCCATCCTTTGAACAGCTACATCATCATGCAGTAGTCCAAGTCCATTGTACAGTTCTTTTCCAGGGAAAAGCCAGTGCAGCTGCACATTATCTTTGTCAAAACCTTTCCAATGATCTTCCAAATGACCAACAATCTCTGGCTGGGACAACAGATCCAGATTAACTTCAGACAAAGCCACATTACCACCAATGTATTGCAGCAAATCATTGTTCTTCACAAACTCCCCTCCATAATGAAACCGAATGGCCAAAACATCTAGAGAGTCCATTTCATCCTACAGATCGCAGATCAACAAATTAACATGTGCTACAATGATTCTGATAGCCTAATTGACATGTAATCTACATCAAGTACCACTACTGGAGTTGGGGAAATCGTGAACTTACCAGGTCAGTGTGCCCGCTGCCGAGCGCCGCTGTGTAACTTCTCCGAGCCCGTGCGTACAGGCACAAGTTTGGTGAACCGCCGCCGAGCCTCCGCTGACCGGCCGCCGCCGGCCGCCGCTCAACCCCCGGCGCCTGCGATGAATCGCCGCACAGCCGCCGCAAGAACTAGGGTTTCAGAGAGAGAGTGGGGAGAACGCGAGAGAGAGACAGAGTGAGGGAGCGGGCCGTTTGTTTTGTGGGGACATCTTGCCACGTTGGCGTGGACTAGTCAGCACCCAGACCGGGTCCGCCGAGAGAAGGGACAAATTTTGTCCGGTTTCGTAAGTTTAGGATGCACTCTGTCCGGTTTCGTAAGTTTAGGATGCACTCTGTCCGGTTTTAGAGTTGAGGGACGAAAACTAAACTCAGCGAAGAGTTGAGGGACGAAAAGTATACTTTTCTCTAGCAAATATGACCTCCTAAACGTTCGTGGACGCGCCCGGTCAGTGATCGAGCGTGTCTTTTTGAGCCCCTATTTTTTTTCGTCCGCGCAGCTGCACTTTTTTATTTTTCTCATATATCCGGTCATTTGCACGTGATTGATGGAAAAGAAAAGAGAAAGAAAAATGAATAAGAAAAAAAATGTTGTCTGGGGTGAGGTCGTGTCCTACGTGGCTAACTGATCGGACGCGTCCAGTCACATCCGCGAATCCTCATATCCTATCTACATTTAAGATGAATATGAAGGTTGCCGGACATATCCTCCCTACATTTGAGATGAATATGAACGGTACCGATCAATACATGTAGAAAGGAAGTGGGGTCCGATTGAATCAACTTTTTTTGAGCAGACATTGACCTTGATCGGAAGGGTGTTTGGGACGTTTGAGAAGGATACAGGGAACAGGCTACGATGGCCGGTGCGATTCCATGTAGGAGTGTTATTTTTGTCCTTCGAACGTGCGTAAAGTTTGGGCCAGAGCCCCTCGATCGACACCAAAACCAGAAACAATTTATTCCTTTGGTCATAACCTAAGTTCTGGTGGTTTTGATGGTGACCTGTCTCGGTTTTGACTCAAACGTGACACGGTTGCACTGCTTGATCGACCATGCCACGTATGCTCGTCTTCCTTCCATCTCACTTCTCTCTCAGGGTCCAAATCCTTGCGTATAGAGTTCGGTTAATCCTAGTCATCTGAATTTGAAATCTTTATAGTATTACCCTCCGACTCACCTTAGTTCAATCCTAGAGATGCAAGTAATGTAAATTCTGAAAAGTTGGTCCATTTAGTTGAACTATAGTAAGCGTCAAAGATAACCTCAAGGTTCCAAATTTACATCCTGGTTAATCCCCTTGCCAAACGATTGGAGGGGATTTCAATCAAGGTTCCAAATTTGCATCCCTAGTTAATCCCCTTGCCAAGGGATGGGACAGGATTTCAATCGTAACAAAACAGAACAACCCCTCGACGAGGGCCCCGGCCGATCGAGAGCGCCATATTACGCACATTTCATAAAACCAGCAGAGCAATGGTCTGGCAATGCTCAAAACCTTAATTATAAGCTCCGAGACAAACAAGATCACAGGCAAGATTCAAGCTACGGTGAGCCGGATAGATTGCCAGATTCAATCCTTTCAGCATCTATCTTGATGGAACAACAAAATATTGCATATAGAATGTTCAGAATTAACCACAGGCACAGCTCATAGTTTTCAAACAAAGGCACCCAATCCCGAAGTGCATAACAGATCCCAGAATAACTCAACAAGCAGCGGCAGCTAGTCAGACAAAAAAAAGACAACTTAGGTGTTCCTTGGGGAAATATCCTACTAACACATCTCAGGTACTTTCATCGAATTTTCATTTTCCATTTTCAGTAGAAAAAGCCTAGCACTTTGCCACCAACATTCTTACGCCTTGCCTCCTCATGGTCCATGATCCCAGCAGAGGTTGTCAGCACAATGTAACCAAACTGCAAATCAAGTTGGAGAATGTACATCAAGTTAATGACAGTCATCAGCAACACTATTACGGTTTATGATGTCAAGTTCCAGACACGATGCAACAAGCTGTAGTAAGCAACTGACCTGACGAGAAGGAAGAAGCCTTGCAGTCCACCCCTCGATCTCCTTGACACCAACATCAAAGCGAGGACTGATGACACCACACTTGTTCAGCCTGCCATTCAATTCGACCACGATCTTGCCAGACCTGTGATCATCGACGTACTCAAACTCGCCAATGTATCCTACAATACAGAAAACAGAGTCAGCTACAGATTCTCAGAGAGCAACAACAAAACAGAATGTGCAGTGTAGAACTAACCGTGCTTCTGCATGACCATAAGGAACTTGATAATGACCTTGGAAGAAGGCCTGATCATGACCTGCCTCTTCCCACGCTTCTCAGCGTTGTACATGCTCTTGAGAGCATCGTTCAGTACACTGACTCTCACCATCCTTACCTGCAGAATAACAAGCGACTTTTAGAAACCAAATGGAAGTGGGAAAAAAAGACAGCATGCTCATATGCAAATACTAATTGAACAGTTTTGACATTACCACATGTGGATATTTCAAACGAAAGGGGTCTACTTGGCACAAGAATGTCAAAATGTTACAACCATTCCATCGATTTAAAGGAAAAAAGTATTATATATGCAAGTGATACCAATTATCAGACACTAACTAAGATATGAATTTATTCAACTATTTCAATTGACATCCTACATGCAAGTCAAAGCATGTTCTACAGCACAAGCAGTAAGAAGATTAGTAACTAGCGACTTCGACAAAACTGAATCGCGTTCCAAAATGAATCATGCACAAGCCTGTGATGCATTTAACAAATCAACTAGGTGGATACACAATTAAGCATATAAACCTGTTGAACTGACAGAAACAAAGTTGATGATTCTTTAACACAGATACACCGAGCATAGCAGGTTAGTGACAGCAGCGTGTGTAGCGATATGAAGACCCCCAGGCAAGGTTCATGATAAGCTCGATAAAGATTTAACGAGCCAAAACATTTCAAGGGGTTTTGACAAAAGGTACATCTCCTCGGTTAATCTTAACGATACTATGAGGCAAAACAAGTTTATTTCATTTCTCGCATTTCATCGGCACCAATCACAAGCAGCTACAAACACAAGATTTACCAAGCGTGCTCTCCAGCAGACTATTCATTATAACGCGCTAAACTGTGATAAATCTCCAACCTCATGAACAGGATACACGGGCAGGAAAACACATAAACGACATCAATAGTTAACAAGGGCTCTCTACAACTAGAGTTGCTCTTGATCCTACGTCGCGCCCAGATCAAACCAAGGCATCCCATACTCACAAGATATTAGCCGCACTGGGAAAAAATTAGAGATCCGTAATAGCTACGCGCCGATCTAGGGAACAAACAGGAGGGGGAGGGAGGGATCAGGGCGACGTGCTTCCGCGAGTGGTACCTCTAGGGAGCGAGTCGAGCTTTGGACGTGGCGGCGGCGGCGGCGTCTGCGGAGCGAGAGCGGCAAGCAGGAAGGCGACGGCGCAAGGGGGGATTCCGCGAGAGGGTTTGGGAACTTAAAAAGGGTTGAAGGATAGCGTGCCTGCAGTTGGATCTGAATCTGACGGTGATCGTTCGCTTCGGGGTGGTTTGCCCTAGAATGACGCCAGTCCCTCCCTGGTGCTGCCATATGGGCCCTGCAAACACGGCCTTTTTGTGGAGCCCCAGCTCGAACGGCCCATGTGAGACTTCTCTGTGTTGGACCGGGCCTCGTTCTCGTCCTTAAAAACGTCTTAGGGCATTCCTACATTGCTGCTGTGTTTTCCTTTTGCTCAAGGAAAAAAGAGCTGTGTTTTCCTTTTCGAAAATCATATTCCTACGCAAACTCTATGTACTAGTTCATTTTGGATAATATCTGCCTTCGAGATTTTTGCTAACAGTTTCCTGATTAGACTATTGCATAGATTTTTTTGTAAAACTTGTACTTATGAATAGCATCGCTCTCTTTTTTCCATTTGTGTTGTCTGTATCGTTGATATAGTTGTATTGCATGAACGAGAATTCTTGTACAAGAGAAATATTCTTCTCACTCCAGACAGAATTGTTTTTGAAATGCACATTAGCTTTATATGAATTTAACCCGCAAAAGGAAACTTGTTATGATTTTTTTTTCTATGTGGCCATGGTGACATAGTGCAATGTTTCGTTGTCTGTCGCCATACGAATGATTATCATACCTCTAATAGTTACAGTTTGGTATTTCAACATGAGTTATTATGAGGTGTTTTCATTTGATTTGGTTGTACTTATCCATCGTCGTTGCACCTATCACTTCACATGATTTTTATTCATCGATGGCACAGCAGAGCCTGGCCACCTGCCATCCCCTTGTACTGCAATGGTTTGGGAAGGAAGGGTATGGAAACTGGTCGCAAATATGAGGTGTGGTGTTGAGATATTGTAGAATGTTAAATCTTTTTTTTTTCTATCTTCCAGGGCTATTATTTTGTTCCTTACCTTAGATGACTCATTTTTACACTCTACACATAGTCTATCAAAACATTACCAAGAGTTAGCTCACAATGGCCGAGGTGATGGTGGGTGGGACAATGAGGGATTGACAATGTTGATAAGGGGGACGACGGTGTCCTACAGGGACAAGGGGCGGCGCAACGAGCAACATCAATGCGAGGAATGGCGCAACGAAAGAAGCGACCGAATTGCATGAGGGTGGATACTGGTCGGGATGGCCAGTGTTCTACGGGAGAAAGAGATGAAGGGGTTCATGAATGGATCCCCCGTATTCAAGTTCACATGATGGACATTCGGATAGCCCCCAAATCTCCCAACATGGGATTAATTTTAGGAAGTCCGGGGGAATGGGTTGGATTTGGTGGTACATGTTGGATAGTTTTTTTTCTTCCGTCTAGACGAAATTATGGGAAGAGTAGAGGTGGCCACTAGAGATGCCCTTACACTTACAAGGTAATACATGATCCCGTTCATTAGATCTAGAGAAAAGTATACTTTTCGTCCCTCAACTCTGAAACCGGATAACTTGCACCTCCAACTACTGAAACCGGGCAGAGTACGTCCCTAGGCTCGGTTTTGACCCGGTTCTGACCGTGTTGACTCACATTCATGTATTTTTATTTCAAATTCGTAAATGTTTATTAAATTCACTTATTTTCCGAAGTTCACACATTTTCCAAATTTGCATACTTTTTCCAAACCCGTCAATTTTTTTAAATTTGGTCCTTTTTTAAAATCCATGTACTTTTTTCAAGTCCGTGTATTTTTTTCAAATTCACATACTTTTTAAAAATTTACGAATTTTTAAAAACTCACATATATTTTCCAAATCCACGTAAATTTGAAAAAAGTATGCGGATTTGAAAAAGCATGTGAACATAAAAAAATGCGGATCTAAGAAAAGGGTATGCAAATTTGAAGAAAAAGCGGATCTGGAAAAGTTACACGCAAACTTGAGAATAGTATATGAATTAAAAAATTGCGCGAGCTAGTACACAGATTAAAATAAAGTATGCGGATTTTAGTCGACACTGCTCAAAACGGGGGTGAGTCGGCACTAAAACTGATCAAAACCAAGACCAAGTATGAACTTTGTTCAGTTTCAGTAGTTGAGGATGCAAGTTGTCCGGTTTCAAAGTTGAGGGACCTAATCTAAACTTCGTCAAAATTTGAGAGACGAAAAGTATACTTTTCTCTTAGAACTATATAAATGAACAGACTAGAACAATCTGAGTCCATCTTAAAATTTACTTAAAAACTAAGAGTAACTGAAGCAATAAAATCTCTTTTTTGATATAACATTGACCTCTAGTTTCTGCTAATAATCATGTATGATGACAAAAAAAATGTAACGTTATTTGAGTATTCTCAAGACAAAACTACATACGACTTCTTGGTTTCTAATTTAAATTCCGAGACAACACAGATGCCAAATTACCCGAAGTTTGACGTATGAATGTTTAGAAGCATCGCTTGTTGAGGGAAATCAAGCCAGTCATCCAGGGAGATTTTGGTTACTGGGTGCAGCCGGTGGGAGATGGCAGCACGGGCTATCTTCAACTGATATGGATGACGGCACACTAATAGGCTAGGTGTTTCGTCATTGTAGTCTATTTCGATCTTGCCAGATGTGGCATGTAATCTTTATTTTTTTATGAGTGCTTACGAGCTCTTTTTGGATATTGTACTTGCTTGGAACCTCGTTTTTTAATAAAATGGCCGCATGCATCATCACGATGCAGAGACCGGGGGTGATCCTCTTTTTCAAAAAAAATAGAAAAATGTAAAGAGCGGTTGATTTCTTGTCCTATGGTTCCTGCTAAAAAAGATAGATTTGTACTCCATCCGTTTCTAAATATAAAACCTTTTAGAGATTCCAATATAGACCACATATAAAGCAAAATAAATAAATTTACACTCTAAAATACGTCCATGTACATTCGTAGGTGATATATATTGAAATATTTAAAAAGACTTATATTTAAAAACAGAGGGAGTACGAGACAAACGCTGGATTTTAAACAAGAGTACTTGTGTACGTGGTCGACACCCAGTAGATGGATACAGCCAGCTGCCTAATCCTATCGTTCTCTTAATTAATCCTCACATGGGAACACCGGTGTGATCAAGGCAATTTAGTAGTGTCGTCACGCGTCGACAAAGAAGAGATGCATCCATCGACACAAAAGATCAACCCAAGAGAGAATCGAAATCGATCCACACAAGAAAGGTTCATGTACTTTTTTTTTGGATTGTGAAATGTCCACTGTCGGTTGAAGAGCATGACGACAAAATAAGTCCAATATAGATGAAACTGTATCAGCGCTTCATGGTAACCGGGAGGGTTAAACTCTATGTTTCATAGTGTATATATTTGATATTTTTTATAAATTTAGCCAAACTTTGTAAAGTTTGATTTGACACAAATCTAATGCGCGGAGTAAAAAAGGACCGAAGGGAGCACCTAAAAAAATATGTAGATGGTCGACACAAAGTTTAAGTTTATAAACGTGGTTCCTCACCCTCTGTGCGCATTAAAGTTTTGTTAGGATGATAATTTGACCCACAATTACTCCATTAATATGTAATTTTCATATATAACATAATTGATGTTATTAGATTTGTACTTGTGAAATAACCTATGTATGGAGTAGTGCTTTTATTATATTGCTAGATGATACTCCGCACGTTATAGTGAAAATGTTTTATGATATATGTTAACAACATTTGCTTGAATGGAAGATGAATATTTGGAGTAATAATATTATAAGTAAAACCAAAAATACATATGATTTATTGTGTTTGACTATTGTATAGTTGCAAAATACGTGTTAAATATAAATAGCATGATAGAGTGAGAATTATCATGCATGTTTGTATATTGAGGTGGGCTATTTCATATGCATGATTACATGTTGAGGTGAGCCTTTTTCATGCATGTTGCATGATGAGACGACACATTTGCATGTGAGAGAAATATATCAGTGGGGACTAGCTATTTAGATATCAAAGAAACATGTTATTACTATTAAAAAATGAGTATGATCTTTTGTCTCAGAGTTTTAAGGTGCCCCATATTTTTTTTTAAATGAGCATGAATATCAACCAAATCCCAAAAATACACACATTCACAGGGATGTACCACTATACTACATGTATGTAAATTGTTAGAGATACGACACGCAATCGATACGATGAAGAACAAAATTAAGCAAAGGAACACAAGATTTTAACGTGGAAAACCCCTCCAACACGAAGTGGAAGAAACCACGGGCGCCAGCCAGCCAAACTTCACTATGATCGGGTGAGGTTACAAACGCCGGGGATTTACAACTGATCGACTTATCCCGTGCGGCGGCTTACAAGAGGTATATATAACACAGGTGTCCTAGGTCAACCCTGA
>CBMN010040950.1:0-12500 GCA_000582825.1 Hordeum pubiflorum
TAGTGCCGGTTGCAGAACCGGGACTAAAGGTCCTTACGAACCGGGACTAAAGGCCCGTTTTCTACTAGTGTTAGCTTCCACCTTATTCATGCTAGGTAAAACTAATTTATCTTTCTTACTCACAGCAGTAACTCGTCGTAGTTTTGACATATTCACATCCCTTAATGTTTCAATATCTCCAATAAAACATTCTTCTTTTGATATATTCAAAGCAAACTGTCTTAAGAAGTCATGCATTTTGCATTCAGCCTGGTCAAAAGATCTGTTATCTGGTTGGAGGAGATTCCGATGGATTAGCTCATAGTAGTACTCTTTTGCTGTATCTTCAAGTAGTTGGCCTTGTTGCTCCTCAACAAAGCCTTCAGCAATCCATAACCTGGTAATTACACGACGGAGAATGGAATAATCTTCAATATACAACGCACAATAAAGGAAACACTGCTTCAAACGATACGGTAACTCATTGTAGCTTAGATACAAAGCTCCTTCCATTCCATTAGAAAGCATGCTCTGGGAGCAAGCATATTTGCTCAAAATCTTTTTCCACTCATTTTCTGTTTGATCTCTGTTTGCCAAAACACTAGAGGTAACCTTGATTGCAAGAGGGAGGCAACCACACTTACAGACAATCTCAATCCCTATATTTCTTAAGTTCTGCACTTCTTTCTCTTCGTCAATATTCATGCTCTTCCAAAGTAGCTCCCATCCCACCTCTACTGACATAAGATCAACTCGATGGATATGTTGCATACCTATTGTCATTGCAATTTGAACATCTCGTGTTGTTACCAATAGTACTACAACAGTTGTTGCATGTAATGGAATTCTTAGTAAATCCGTCCATATATTGGACTGCCACACATCATCTAGAACGAGAAAGAAACTCTTGCCTTTAATTGTTTCTGCAAGCTTTCTCTGCAGCTCTCCTATGGTTTCACCTTGTTCATGATGGACACAAATATTGCGGAGAACTTCTTTCAGAAGAGTAACTTCATTGTAGTCTTGCGAAACACAAATCCATGTGTGTATCTTGAAGCTTCCTTTTATTTTTTGGTCATTATATATTTTCTGAGCTAGTGTTGTCTTACCGACTCCTCCGGTTCCGACAATAGCGAGCTTGTAAGACTTTTTTTCCTTGTTTGCAAGCACCATGTCCACCAACTTCCTGCTGGAATGTATGATTTCCTTTCCCACAAGGTTGGGCTCGATAAGGTTCGAGCTTCTTATCAGTTTAGATGTTGAATCACTTCCAGCAGATTGTGTACTACTGTCGAATTTTAAGAATACGCTGTCCTTGGAAATGTTCTCTACCTTCTTGTTGAGGCTTCTAATCCGAACAGCAACATCACGACGTGAACTGATGTTACAGAAGCAAGAGAAAACTGAATGACCATTACATGCAGCGGATTTATTTGATGGCCATGAAGGATGGTTAGGCAGTAGCTTGCTTCCTTTGCATCTAGCCACGTCCAGGATTTCATCAACATCATATATAACATCTCTCAGTTGGCCAAGCCAATTGTTTACTGCTAGCTCTTTTGCCCTCCTTTTCTCGGCATCATATATACAACACTGAATTAGTTCAACTCGTCGCAGCAGTTCTGCGAGCTCTTCTTCCACCCCTAAGATTAGTATGGCCTCATTGGTAATGATATCTTGCAACTTACTGGCACATGATCGAAGCAGAGCTTCTAGTATGGTCGCCATGGACGAGGCAAACTCAGCGCTAGCGATCCACCAAAGAACACCACGGTCAGGGTGACTTGTTTAATTTTGGAATGGCAAAAACCAAAGTCTGAAAATTAATACACAAGGTATCTTAACATGCTCTGAACTGAGAGACAAGTCTCAGTAAAGTTACATTAACACAAAGGACGTGAACAGATATCACTACTGAGTTTGTTGTTAACATTTTGAAAAATATTAGCATAATGGAGCTATGCAATGTATATACAGATATAGTACCCTGAGTAGGGCCAGGTATTGAGGTCTAAATTCCTGAGCTAGCACTCTGTAGTTTAATTTTTTTTTTCTGCTTCAGTCAGGTATATTAAAAAAATATAGTGATTTGCTTTTCTCAGCTCAAGGATCTTAAATGGTAGAAGCTGCATAGAAGCATACATAAAGAATCACAGAAAAAAATGTTGTATTGAGTTACAATATATACAGATATTAATTAATCATACAACTATATATTGTTTGTCTGATCCATTCTACCCTTGATTGGTTTTGCATATGCTAGATTAGATATGATGATAATTTATTCAATCGTAGTAATATATATGAGAGTCGATGGCAAGTATTTACCTTACAAACCACTTCCAACAAGGTTAAAACTGTCAATAATAAGAATCAACAGTGATCATCTGGAAGACACGGTTTGCCTCGATGGTCAGCCAATTGCTACTTTCAAGATCTGGCAGAGCTGAGCGAAAGCTAGAAGAAAAACAGAGAATAGAAGACCATCGGAGCACTCCACTGGCCCATATGAATCGGTGGCGATCAGCGGAGTAAACCAATCAGTGTTCTGCAAGGAAACCAACAGGTAAGGAAGGAAGCGTGCATACGTACGCACACTGATTAACAGGAGAAGAATGGAACGAACAGAATCCACAAGTTGCCTGATACCTTACCAGATCCAGTTAATAGCTGCTACCCCCCTCTGCTCGCGTGGAAAACTGTGGGCTAGATAGCAGAGTCCGCGGAGACGAAGGATGCCATTAGCTGGGAAGGTGAGAAAGAGATTGCCGAGCTGCCCATTAGCTGCTTTGCCCATATGGCTGCGTATTGTCAAAACTCACTGCTTAATTAACTTTCAAGTAGCATTCGTCAATGCCAAATGAATAGATTAAGCTAATCTGCAAATAGATTCCACAATGCCAGATGAATAGATTAAGCTAATCTGCAAAGTGATTCCACAAGGCCACGTCAAAAGTGCAATGACAAGAACCTGCCAGATCCAGTCTGCTTCCATTAGTAGATTAATTATATATATGTAGCGTGTACACATTTCACATATATATTGACAGGGATTTTTTTCCTTTTCCCTTTCGCAACAGGAGTGTGAAATTAACAAGCTCATTCATGCCAGCAAGTAAGTTGCATGCAATCACCAACACATCGACCATCAGTTTGAGCTGACCACGCCAACTGAGTCATTCAGCGTCTGTATTGAGAGAAACGGAATACACTTTCAGTATTTCTTTGTGGAAGCAAGAACACCGATTCAATATTGACAAGAGGGCATGTACTTACAATACTAGACAAGGGCCATGCGAAATGGTTAAAAGAACACATGCATAACCTTGTACAAAGGGATATGCATAAAGCCTGTCCAATGCATTACTAAAAATAGCTATAATCATAACTTGGGCAAGTAAATAGCAAAAAACCATCACAAAAAGGTCAAGTACCCTTTTAGATTTTTCGCTAATACTACCTCTGTGTGAAAATGTAAGACGTTTTTGTAGACTATATTTTGATACGGAGGGAGTATCTATTAGTACTGGGGCAAAAATTTAGCAAAAAACACTGATAACACAGTTACCTCATTTTAAAATTGTTCTGACAGGTAGGAGCCATCTGTGAGCGCTGACGTGGCAAAAAAGCCAATATCGTTTGTGTTGACAGTTAAGTTGAACCGAGAGCCCACCCTTCTGAGTAAACATTCCTCTCTGATAACCCCTGTCTCAGGCATTTCCTCGAACACCTTACTCGCAGCGACGGTGGTGTGCCGGAGCAGTGGCAGCGGCGGCTGCTTAGTGCGGGTGCAGGGGGTGCGGTGGGCGCCGGAGCTCGCAGTGGCGCGCGGCCAGCAAGGCCAAGGCGCGCCGGCGGCGACCCCTGGCCAGGCTCTTGACGGGGGTGACCGGGCCCGAAGCCGGCGAAGGCGAGCGCGATGCCAACCGCGCGGTGCAACCGGGAGCACGCAACTTACATGACGGTGGTGGCGACCGGGCCCGAAGCCGGCGAGCGAAGGCGGGACACGCGGTGCTCGCAGCTAGCCGGAATCAACCAGCAGTTAATTACCAGTAGTAGCATTCTAAATTGGTGTACAAGTCTGCTGGGGTTCGTCTCCACTGCAGTTCAAGTGTTGCTGTACGGGTACAGTGGCTGTCAAAGTCAGGCGTCAATTGCAATCCGACCGCTCTTCTCTCTCGATCAACTTAATTAGGAGCCCACCACCCTCCACATTAATTGCCATTGTTCCATCCCCGGCATTCAGATTCAGACGCGTCTCCAAAATATCAAACCGTGTTTCTAGCTTTTTAGTTTTTACACCGGAATGTCTCAATTTCCGACTCGGTTTTGTTCGGTCTTTCAGCTAGGGAGCTGGATAATGCTAATTCAGTACAGCAAAACAAAACGAAATTTGTTGGTTACATTCGAAGTACGAAACCATAACACGCAGGTTCAGGACAGCAACAAGTTCAGGAAGAAGCAAAACTTAATCCGTGGGTTACATTCAGAAAATGAATGCATACCATACCACGCACACACACAGGAGGTTCAGGACAGCAAAGGCCGCCGACTCAAGTTCAGAATATAAAATACAGGACGAAATTGGATACATTGCAGGGCACTTCCCCAGAGATAAAATCACCAGCTCGCTTCCTCAATAAAGGATGTCTCATGCGTCGCCTGACGAACAAAGCCACGCCACCAGCCGTAGGATGCCACAGTTTTTCTGTCCATCATATAACATGAATTAGGAAACAAAATTTGTTTATAGAAGTACACATGTCGAGAAATTCGAGTTAATTGCAGAAAACATCGACATTCAACGCTAGGGTTGCAGAAACCACACTTCTACGGTTTTGTGCCCAAAACCACTAATTACGAGGCTAATTTTTACAACCCTAGCCTTCAATGTCGATGTTTTTTGCAATTAACTCCGAGAAATTCTGTTTAGATGCCAATATTATAAATAAATTCTTAAAGGACGATTAATGAAATCTAAGTAACCATATGGCGTTCCCATGCATTTTTAGTTCGAGATGGAACATACATGAGTAACTTAATAACTTGTACGCCTGCAATCTGCTTCCATGGATATCTACGAAAGCCATTTTGCAATACGAGACGCACACAACAGATTTAAACGTTTATGTCTCATAAGCACATAAAATGGCATGAAAATGATTACAATTTATGCATGTATCGAATGAGGAAGAAATTTGTATTGTCAGAATATGAATCATGTTTGACACAATCGATGACAATACGAAATATTAAACAAGTATGCACTGTTCAAACATACCTTGAGCCAACCATCTACAACAGTGTGTAGATATCCAGATCTTCGCCATGAAGTCCATGGTGCTGCTCTTGAAGCTCAGTCACCCAACATGAAGATATCTCTTGCATATCCTCGCCCAGCCCCAGCTGTTGCAAACTGTCCAGCCCCTCTACATAGCTCAAGTTTGGACATCCATTTACACGCAGGTCTGTCACTTGAGGGACGTTGCAGATCCACTCCAGGCCTTCACAATCCTCAATATAAAGGCGCTCAGAGAGTAGTGGGAGGTCCTCCACGGCCTTCAAGTTATTCGCTCCAAATAATTTGAACTCCTTCAAACTGACAGTCTCCTCTCCAAGCTGTCGCGGAAGAACCCTCAGCTTAGGGCAATTGTGGAGATTCAACACCATCAAACGAGGAAACATTTGATATCTTGCAAATTGGATATCATCTTTCCAAATTTCAGCGGCTCCATCCTCTTCTCCTTCGTCATCAACACCAACTTCTTCCTCAAAAAATGACCACTCCTCCCAATTGGGCATATCCGTGAAGATCAACCATTCAAGTTTAGGGAAAGCAACCAACTCATTACATACAGGATCACCCTTCTTACTACCAACAAATTCAGGTCCAACCTTGGTAACTGCATATGCTACCCCAATTTTCAGGAATTTCAAGTTGGGTAGTTGCCCAATCGGTGGAAGATCCACACACAACCATAAATCTTCTAGGACCAATTTTATCAGTGAAGACAAATAGGTGGTATCAAACCAGGAGGGATACCGCCGACCAAAGAATCCAAAAACACACAGGTCTTCCAGGTTGCAAGGAGGTACTAGCTTCTCAAAGACCTTCTCAATATTGCTAACATCTTCTTCTGAATATGACCCCTCTCCACGTTCAGTCCACTCCAGTCTTAGTTCTTTTAGATGCCTTTTGTCCGTAAACAATGTATTTGTACCACAATGAGTCGCTCTTTCCAATTTAGCAAGATAAAGATACCTCATCAGCGACAAAGAAGACAACTCTTCCAACTTTCATCCATCTTGTACGACAGCATTATCACCTCCGTCACCAACAGGATAATTTATTAAATTAGTGAGTAACTTCAATTTTCCTATCCCTTTTGGAACCTGGTTTATTGTTGTGCCCAGAAGTTCAAGGCATCTTAAATTGCTCAACAGGGTCACCGCGGAAGGGAGATTGTGTAGATCATGACACCATCTCAAGCTCAATACCAGAAGGTTCTTTAGGGAGCCAATGGACTCTGGAAGACAAGATATGCCAGTATAATCTAGATTAAGTAGGCGTAGGTGTATCAGTTTTCCTATATAGTCTGGGATACTTTGTACAAGTGAGTAATTCAGTACCAAAACACGAAGAAGCAGGAATCTCTTGAACAATGTATTCTCAATTCTCCATGGACCCTCAACAGTTAGGAAAGTCCTCACCTTAACATCCACCTTATCCACTCTAGGTAACACCAACATATCCTTCTTAATAACAGCAGTAATACGTCGCAATTTTGACATATTTCCACCCCTTAATGTTTCAACATCTCCAATAAAACATTCTTCTCTTGATATATTACAAGCAAGCTGTCTTAAGAGGTCATGCATTTTGCATCCAACCTGGTCAAAACTACTATTATCTGGCTGGAGGAGATTCCGATGTATTGGCTCGTAGTAGTACTCTGCTGCTATGTCTTCTAGTAGTTGGCCTTGCTGCTCCTCGATGAAGCCTTCAGCAATCCATAACCAGGTAACTTCATCACGGCGAATGATAGAATCTTCACCATACAAAGCACAATAAAGGAAACACTGTTTGAGACGATGTGGCAACTCATCATAGCTTAGATACAA
This sequence comes from Hordeum pubiflorum, assembly GCA_000582825.1. Lineage (NCBI taxonomy): Eukaryota > Viridiplantae > Streptophyta > Magnoliopsida > Poales > Poaceae > Hordeum > Hordeum pubiflorum. Next base: position 7,102 of record CBMN010040950.1, read on the forward strand.
AGCTCCTTCTATTTCATCAGAGAGCATGCTCTGGGAACCAACATATTTGCTCAAATAATTTTTCCACTCATTCTCCGTTAGATCTCTGCTTGCCAAAGCACTAGCAGTAACTTTGATTGCAAGAGGGAGGTGACCACATTTACGAACAATCTCAATCCCTGTGTTTCTTAAATTCTGCACTTCTTTCTCTTCCTCAATGTTCATGCTCTTCCAAAGTAGCTCCCACCCACCTCTGCTGACATGAGATCAACTCGACGGGTATACTCCACACCTATTCTCTTTGAAATTTGATCATCTCGTGTGGTTACCAATATTACTCCGGATGTTGTTTCATGTAATGCAGGACTTAATAAATCAGTCCATACATTGGAGTGCCACACATCATCTAGAACCAGAAAGAAACTCTTCCCTTCAATTGTTTCTGCAAGCTTCCTCTGCAGCTCTGCTATGGTTTCACTTTGCTCATGATGCACACCAATATTCCGGAGAACCTCTTTAAGAAGAGTTACTTCATTGTAGTCTTGTGAAACACAAATCCATGCGTGCAACTTGAAGCTTCCTTTTACTTTTTGATCGTTGTATATTTTTTGAGCTAGCGCTGTCTTACCAACTCCTCCTGTTCCAACAATAGCAAGCTTGTAAGACTTATTTTCCTTGTGCGCAAGCACTAAGTCCACCAACTTCCTGCTAGAACGTATAATCTCCTTTCCCACAAGGTTGGGCTCAACAAGGTTGGAACTTCTTATCAGTTTGGGTCTTGGACCATTTCCAGTAGGTTGTGTACTATCATTGAATGTTAAAAATATCTTGTCCTTTAAAATGTTCTCTATCTTTTTGTTGAGGCTTCTAATCCGAACAGCAACATCATAGCGTGACCCGATGTTGTAAAAACAAGAGGAAACTGAAAGGCCTTTACATGCGGTTGATTTGCCTGAGGATGATGAAGGATCGTCAGGCAGTAGCTTGGTTCCTTTATGTCTAGCCACATCCAAGATTTCATCAACTTCATATATAACATCTCTTAGCTGACCAAGCCAATTGTTTACTGCTAGCTCTTTTGTCCTCCTTCTCTCAGCATCATATATGCAACATTGTATTAGTTCTACTCGTCGTAGCACTTCTATGAGCTCTTTTTCCACACCTAGGATTAGTATGGCCTCATCAATAATGACATCTTTCAACTTATTGGCACATGATCCAAGCAAAGATGCTAGAACGGCTGCCATGAAACAGATGAAATTGCAAGCACAGGGGGGAGATCCACCAAAATACCAGGGTGACTTGTTTCAGATAATGGCAAAAAGTGAAGGCTGAAAGTTGAATGCACAAGGTATGTTAATATGCTTTCAGAATGACAAACGTCTCCCTAATATATACTGGCATAGAAGATACTTAACGAATTTAGAATAATGGAACTATGCAATGCAACATAGAAATTCGGGAGTAGGGACTAAATTAGAATAATGGAGCTATGCAAGGGAGATCCACCAAAAACACCACGTTGACTTGATTACGAGAGTGGCAGAAACTGGAAGCTGAAAATGAATGCACAAGGTCTCTTAGCATGCTCTCCAAAATGAGACAAGGCTCTGCAGATACACTAGAAGATATTACTACTTAGTTGCTATTTACATTTATAATAGATTTTGCATAATGAAAGCTATGTATGCAACATACATACAGATTCAGCACCTTGAGTAGCGCTATGTATCGAGGAGTTCTAGAGCTGCCACTGGGTCTTTTAATTTATTGCTTGTGCTTGCAAATTTACATGTGTTTTAGTTTTTCATGCAAAGTATTTATTGGTTTATCTTGCCCAGTTAAGGACGCCGTCCAATGGCAGCTGCATAGCAGTCTGCATATGGATTGAATCAAAAGAAATGTTGCACCGAGTTATATTTCTATCTGTTACTACACATGGATTGATCATCCAGCAATTTTTTTTGTTTTTCTCATCCATCTTCCCGATGAATAGCCCTAATGCTAGCCTAGAAATCTTGACAACTACTCCCTCTGTACCGAAATACTTGTAGTTGGGGGAAACTTGTACCGAAATACTTGTACTAGTTTCCCCCAACTACAAGTATTTCGGTACAGAGGAAGTAGTTTATTCGGTTGGAGTAATGAAAGTTAAGTCGATTGCAAGTCTTTACCTTACAAACCACTCTTCGGTCAAGGAAAACCCATCAATAATTATAATCAATAGTGATCATAATAAATCTTGAAGAAGCAGTTTGCTTTGATGACCAGTCGATCTCATAGAAGATTATCGGTCAATCACCACCAGAAAACCATGCTGCTGCCACACCTGTAGTATATAGATAATACAAGATTATGGACGAAGTAGTGAACAGAAGGAGTATCTCCCGCCGCGTTACAGATCAAGAAGTTCAGGACACTGAGATCAAATATATACCTCAACAAGGGCCGGTAAGTCCACAGGATCACTTCAATCAATGGTGACCAGTGGACCAAGAGGGAAGGAACGACGAACACGAGCGGATCAAGACAAACTTTTCCTCTGCGTGCGGAGAAGAGGAAGAACAGAGCGAACAATTTCTTCAGGAAATTGGTGAAAAGCACACTGGAGGAGGCGAACTCAAGAGTGGAATTTCTCTGGTCCGAAGCAAGAATTAGTTGCACAAGGCAGGCTTTGGTGCTGGCTGGAAGTGAAAAAGGGGCGAAGAAGGCTAATGATGCCACTAATTATTCCTTCCTTCCCACCATTGCAGCAAAAGGCAAAAGCAAAAGCACTCAAGATGCCTCACTTTTTCTTTCTTTATGATTGAGCTTGATGCCTTATCTGAGCCAGTAGCAGCACATACTGGAAGCCAGCCAAGCAAGAGCAAACCCTCAGTTGGAATTAATTGGATACCCAAACAACAGTACTCAGCTTTCATTTGTTGGAATATATTTAACCAGACAACATTGGGTCATCATTTTCAGCAACCAGCCATGAAAGCCACAGAATCTGCATAACGGCACCATACATTTACGGCAGCGAGAGATGTACCGCAGAATCTGCACATGCCACAATTGCCAGTAATAATAAAGATGCCCTAAAGGAGATTTGCGATACAGCTTACAGACAACTATATCGTATCCATCACAGTTAATCCAAGCAGTCAATGAGGTTCAACTTGGGGTTACTACAGAGGTAACTAGAGCACACTTGCCAACAAAATTTCTAGATTAATTGCGCTAGCTTTGCTAGTTATCGTCCTTGATTCTCTTGAGCAGCTTGGCAGCCCACCGGCGCAGCCTTTTATTCAGGGTGAAGCCAACCATGACTCCAACCACAAAGCTGACGGCGCCGAACTTTGCGCAAGCCGACAGAGACACCATCCGGCTGCAATACCAAAGGATCGTACATCAGTTGCAAACTTGCAAGGAGCATAACATGGGTCAGGGATTACAGATTTACAGTACATGTGCACGTTTACATCAACAAAAATGTTACGGCTGTAGCCTAAATCTAGAAAATGTTACAGCTGATGCCAAATGTGGAAAACATGCATGCGCCATTCAGATTTCATTATATAGGCACAGAGTCTATTTGGCAGACGACTGCAGCTTTCGTTGGCAGATGCAGACCCCCAACCCTCCACATTATCTGTGTTCTATCCCCAGCATTCAATTGTGCGTGTCACAAAATTTCAATGCATGCCATCTACTGGATGTTTGAACTTGCGATTGATTTTTCCAGTCTTTAAACTGGGAGGTTTTGATAGAATTTCGGACTAGTGCACATAAATACTTTCAATTTCAACTAAGGGGGGACAAACCTTTCACCTAGAACTTGTATAAAAAATGAAACAGAAACCAAACTTTCATCTACAAGTATCAAGCAGCTTCCAACCAACTAATGAACAAATAAATAAATAAACTGGAGCCATATATCAAAATTTCAATTAGGATAAAAAAATCAACTGGGTCAGGTTTCTCCGAATATCTGCTGTTTAGAAGTTCCACAAAGATTAGATGTACAACATACAGAGTACATTGCCCAGCCTAATTCTTGTTCTCGGGTTTACGGTTTGGCATCAGTTAAGACTTAAGACACAGAAAGCAATATAGCACCATATGGAACAAGAGATGTCATGACATAAAAGTAAACAGAAGTCAAATAATTGGGCTGTCCTACCATACACATAATGACATAACTGAAGCTTTCCCCAGCCAAACATTTACTACAGACCAAATCACATTGACTCGTTTGAAGCTTCCAGCTCTGATGATATAGCAACAGAGGAAACATGCGGCGCAGGTGTTGCAAGGGATTTCCTACATGTGCGTCAGCTACTACTAGTGCACAGTACAACATGCTTGATACACCCAAACTACTGGCAGAATACAGCGAAATCCGCCCCCAAATCGAAGCAATCTACCGGGCGAGCGAGCTAAAACAGGGCGCATCAGTCGAATCTCAAATCAGAGAAGGACGGGGAGGGGAAGGGGGGAGCTCGGACGTACCCTGCCTCCCTGGGCACGAGGAGCTGGTCGGAGAAGGCGGAACGCGAGGAGGAGGAGGAGGAGGAGTTGGCGGCGTCCTGCGCCGCGGCCTGCAGCCTCCCCACCGCCGACGAAGCCGAAGGCATCTCCGCGGGTCCCGACCTCTCCCTGGCCTCGCCGGGGTTCGAGCGAGCTAGGGTTGCGGCGGAGCCTGTTGTGTTGAGAGAGCGGAGGATTTTCTTCTCGTGTTGAGAGAGCGGAGGATTTTCTTCTCTTTTTTCGGATGGGGGCGGTAAATAAGAGAAGGAATTTTCTTTCTCCGCCTTTTCTTGCAGACGAAGAAGAAGAAAGACGGCCGGAGAAGGAGCGAAGGCGAGGTCGGTTTGGGGATGGGCCGGGCCGGGGCGGCACTGGGCTCTGGGTTTTGCGCGGTCCGTGTCCAGTTTCACTGTGATTTTTATTTTTTTGGACTGATGAAACATCGTCATTTTTCAAATCTTAAATTATTTAACTTCAGGGTTTGAATCCTTCGAGAAGTGATAAATGCCGGTGCGTCTTGACCAGTTTGTCAGAAGCGCAGGAAACATGGCATCAACTACACTTATCGGTCCCGCGGATGCACTACTAATTATGCATGTTCCTATATCAACTTAGAAAAGCCATAGGATTCAATCATCCACGCCTCTCTCGTCTAACCTTAGAGCAATTCTCGAAGACTCGCGACATTCATAGTCTCCATAATGTATGAAGTACGCTTTAAAATATTTTAAAAGTTGTCGAGGTAACGCGCAAACTTAGAGTCGTCATAATAGAGCCCTCGTATTCTTTTTCTCTCTTTCTTAATTCATTTTTGGTCACATCAACTCAATTGTCATACATTCAGTTGGAATGATTTAACATTTAAATTGAGATAACATTGCATTATAAAGTTCTTTCTTGGGGGGGGG
>CBMN010040979.1:0-11516 GCA_000582825.1 Hordeum pubiflorum
GTGACAAAACCACGACACACACCCCCTCTCATAGCTATACATCTCCATGGATAGAACTTGCGTGTGCATAGGAAAATATTTGTTTCCCTTGCAACGTTCCCCAACACTCTGCCCCCTCCCTTCTACCGAACAAGCTTTGCACGATAAGGCTAGATATGTGTTGCATCTCTCCATAAAGTAGTTGCAACGCATCATAAGCGGTAGGGGAATTTCAAGCCGAGTAAAGATGGAAAGAAGCATACAAAATTCTTTTGTGCCATGGCTTCACAAAGATACCGGAAAACCCCGATCCATTCCATCCACACCGGTGTCATTGAGCCACTAAACCAAGACACTAAAGTTGAGGCAGGGAGCGGCATACCAAAGATGTTGGACCTTCGGCGTCCATCATGTTTACACGGGGGCCCCTCGAGTTGGAGGAAATCAAAGAGGTCGCCAATGCTATGGATCAGAATAGTGCGCTTGGTTCGGATTGGTTAGGCCTAGGCTCGGGGAGCTTAAACCACACACACATCATGTTATTCCCGAAGCTCACAGGCATCCTCATGCCCGCCGCCTCCCGGCAGTCATTCTCCAAAATAGCCCCATCAAGGCGATGGCAAAGGTGCTTACCACTCATCTTCGGCATCAAATTGAGACTCTTATCGGTGACGACCAGTTCAAATTTATACCCGACAGAAGCATCTTCAAAAAAAATCCTCGCTACCAAGCATTGTTCAAAAAATCTTCCGATTCAACGATTTATCGTCCGATTTATCGCTACTCGTGGGGTGACCGACAACATTTTGCCTTATCTTCACCATTTATCGTTTGGGCCGATTTGTCGCTCTGACAAGCGATTTATTGGGAATCAATCGATAAATCGGGCCTATTCGTAGCACTATGTTTGCAAAAACTATGTTTATTTGTGTTTTGTGGACCTTGTTATGCAACCTGTACTATTGTCCTATTTTATTTGTCATTGTACAAGGAATTAAAGGCTAGAAATCAAGGTAACACTTCTATCAAATATTGTTTCGGTGTTGAATATAACATATTTTAGTGTTAGGAACCTGAGATTTGCAAAAAATGGCCGATTAATAGTCAACCGATAAAATTGATTAATCAACCAATTTCTGATTAATCTCTAATCCCTAGGTGACTGAGACACTAACGATAAGCGATATCCTCAACATTGCTACCAAGATACAAACATGCTTCTCTAGGAAAGTTGACACGGTGGTGCTCAAGCTAGACTTCGCCAAGGCCCTATACAAACACGGTTCTCTAGGAGAGTTGACATAGTGGCGCTCAAGCTAGACTTCTCCAAGGCCCTAGACTTTATTAACCGACTCGGAGCGCTTCAGGCTATCATGGAGGCCAAGGGTTCCCTGCCCTTTGGTGTGACCAGATGGGCTTGATCTTCACCTAATCGAAGTTTGTCATGCTCCTCAATGACAGACCGGGGTGGTGGAACGAGTGCAAGCGGGGTCTTGAGGAGGGTGGCCAACTTTCTTTGCACCTTTCCCTCCTCATGGCAGATTTCTTACAAATAGTCATCAAGGTGTGCTCCATCCTTGAGGATCTCCTCGTCGTCAGAGACCCCTGTTCGATGCTCACATATAGCATGCTAGATATTATGTGTGTTTTGTTTCCTGTGTCCCATCGTCTGAAGGAGTTGATGGACGCATTCTAACTCATCACTAGGCTCACCATCAACATTCATAAAGAGCACCTTGTACTCATACATGTTCCACCAATGGATCACGATAAGATCTATGATGGCCCTGTGATACAAGGGCAAACTGTTGGCTGGCCCAATCTTCATAATTTGGAGGTATCTTTGAGGGGAAGCACAATGGATATGAAGAACAAAGGGGTACACTAAAGAGGAAAACACTCACAAGGACAATATTCACACCAATCTTACTCAAACCACAAGTCAAAGTAAGATACACCTCAACATCCAAAAGAAACAAGGGAGAGTAAATAACATACCCCAAATACCTTAGGGGAGACGAGCCCTTGAGAGGATACTTCTTCCTAAAATCCAAAGGATGAGGAGGTCTTGTATTCAAAGTAGAATCTTCTCACATAAGAGGTCTTGATCTCTAAGGGAGAGGTAAATTGAGCAAAGCTCTCGCAAGATATTAGTCAAAACGTTATAAACCTAGATTTGAGAACAGGTACGATATATATAAGCTATGGATGAAGGGTTACGGGGGCACCGGATAGGACGATTCCAGTGCGCGTAGGCATGTCGGATAATCCAACTTGGGTCAAAGTATCCGAGTGGTCAGGACATCTAGGAATATCCTGGGTAAGCCAGACATGTTCTATAGGTCTTGTAGATAAGTTGGAAATGCCTCATACATGGGTTGGAATAGTCTTACGTGTCGAAGGTTCTATGCGATGTCCAAGGTATGTCTGACCAATTTTGGAGATATGCAGCTTAGGGTTCAATACACTGCAGGGGAGTCCGATTGATAACTGAGAGGGCTACAGAAGGGTTGAGAAAGGGTTAGACATGCCTCGTACTATCTGAGGTGTGTCCAAAATATATGCCCTCCTTTGTCGCTCTTGTATTAGCCCTCCAATGACGCTCCATGATCCTCCAGGTCCTTCAACCTGCTTGATTTCCATGCTTTTAAGTACACAAAGTATGCCTGTCTAATGTAGTATACATGTCTAATTCAAACAAATAAGAAGTTGGAGAAGGTGATATAAGTGGGTGCTCCACTTTATCTCCCCCTTGATGGTGTCCTGGATTAGGGTTCACTCACCATGTCGTCTCGCGGCCAGGTGAGCTGGGCCATGCACCCCCATGTCAATTCACAAGTGGTCCAGATCGAGGCGGACCATGGTGTATAGAAGGAATGCTCCCAAAGACTTGACGCATAATCCAAGATTTAGAGGGCATCGACAACACAATTACTTTCTACGTAGATGACCTAGTTATAACCCTTGACCCACCCCACGTACCTATGTAAACCAGGGGTAGGGCTTGTGGACAACACACAATGATCTCGGAGTAGGTCAACATGTACTTTGTACTCTATCCAAATCAATACAACACAAGCAGGGCATAGGGATTTATGTAGTAGAAGAGTCCAAACCTGTGTAAAATCATGTGTCTCTTTTTTCCATCGCATCAAGGATACTAATTCGGGACCCCATACCCGAGATCTGCCGGAATCACTACAAAACATGCGCTATTATGTCGCATTTCAGTTTTTGTCGGTACTAAATGTAGAAGGGAATAGAGAGGGATTGGCATAATGCGATGGATGTTGTATTGAGTCTCACGGGCGAGTATATATAGGAGTACAGACGTGGAGGGCAAGAAACCCCTCCTAAAGATAAGGTACGAGACGGATTACAAATCCTAGACTACCAAATACATATGACCCAAATATATCTCTATCATCCCCTACAGTCGTAGCACTAGCGTTGCGAATAACATGAGTGTCGTGGATGGTCATACTGGAGAGAATAATAGCCGACAGGCTGACATCCCCCCACAGTCGCAGTAGGAGCATCGGGAACGGTGTCGCGTCACGGACGCGTGGATAGTAGAAGAAGCCGATGCGTTGCTCAAGCGAGGTGATATCCCTTTGTGCCGTTGTCGAGGTAGCCAAGAGCGTGGGTAGTGTAGCTATGGTCGATGTGCGAAGAGTGTCGTGGACGATGTCGAGTCGGGTTGGCCAGTGTCGAGAAAGTCACCGAGGAGCCGCGGGGGCAAGTAGGCGTAAAGTTAGTCATAGACGCAATTGTGTCGAAGTAGTGGTGTGCCAGGAAAAAGACGTTGTTGACGAGGCGTCGAGCTGGGTTGCCAAGCCCGAGCACATGTCATGGATGAAGGCACGCATCGGTGTTGCCAGCACCGGGTATGAGTAGACGAACAAAGTCGATGTTGACAATGCGCCGCTCCAGGCTTGCCGGGCCTCAGAACACATCGGGGACGAAGGCACACGCAGGTGTTGCTAGCACCGGGCATGCTTAGACGGGGACCTGCACAAGCCAGTACGCAATGTTGAGGGGCTAGCAGAGAAGGACTCGATGACGATTGCAGTGCAAATAGGCATGGGGCCGATGTCGCCTGCGGTTATCAGAGTAGATGAGGTGGTCGGGTAGATGACGGCGACGTTGGCAATGAGTTGGTGCTGGACGAAGATGAAGGGGGTGGACGGGCGGCGTAGCTCGCGTGAGCGAGTTACAGCGGCACCAAAGAAGAGCGGTAGTCGTGGCCTAATGGCAGCGATGGCTGGTTAGGAGTGCAGCGGCAATGCTCGAAGTTAGTTAAGAGGAACCCGATAGCGTGACGAAGACTAGCGCAAATGGTGGCGTCCCCACACTGAGGGAGGTGGTGCGGCGCATACCACGGGAAGTCGGTGCGCGGGGACGACGGAGTGGACCGCGGGCCATGGTGCTCCGGCCCGAAGGGGCGACACAGCGGCAGTAGGAGGGGCGGGGCGATGACGGGAAGACCTCGGGGCGGGGGCGTCGATCGCGGTTCATGGCGCGATAACCCGAGGGGGCGACATAGCGGTGGGATTGGGTTGGTGCAATCAAGGGGAGAGCCTCCTTCGGCGGCGTGGACAGCATGCCGCGACACTATGGCCTGAAGGGGCGACACAGCGGCGGCACGCGAGTCGGGGCAACCACGGGAAGAACCACCGGGAGGCGATGCTGCGGCCTGATGGGGTGGCACAGCGGCAGCCCGATGCTCGATCGGTGAAGGGGCGTGATGTACTTGGGACACTTTTTACAGGACCTGTGGAGGCGCGCGCAACCGACGGGCTAGAGCGGTCACACGGCATAAATGCGACCGATCGCAGGCGGGCGGGTGATCAATCCGATCGCGCGCGAGGTCGGAAACGTAGCTCGGTGGAGGCGAGGTGGCCGTGGAATCCAAGATGAAGCCAGCGACGACAGTATGCATTTTGACGACGTGCGGACGAGCATGTCAGTACCGGCACCTGGGCTGCCAATGCAGTGCTGACGCCCGGGTAGCGAGACCCGAGCGACCAACGCAGCAGCCGGCGAGTCCGAGGCGGATAGAACCGGTAGCCGGCCTGAGGCAGCCAATGAGGTCGAGGCAGCCGACAGCTGGCAGCCGGGTAGCCCGACACGACCGGAGCCGGCAGCTGGTCCGCCGCAGCTGTCGGGCTAGTGGAACCCGGGTACCATGGCCCATCTACTTACGGCCCAGTCAGCTACGAAATGAAGGCCCAATCTTGCAGGCGGCACAGTTCCTGACTTCGGAATCACCCCGCGAGTCTCTATCTCTGTGTGAGAAGGGACCCCCAGGATATCTTTCCACTGGTTGCGAGAGGCCCCACAAGGCAGCTTCCTGCGCCACGTGGGTGACGTGGCAAAGCGAGCGAGGCTACAATGACGGCGCCAGCGGGCGCATGCGGAGAATCTTTCCCGTTTGTGATAAAAGGGCAGCAAGCAGCTGCCCTCCTCCAAGATGAGTCCCAAGGCTTACCTCTTTGGTGCAAGGAGACCGTCATGCGTGGCTCCCTTCGCAGGATGAAGACCAACTTTGTCAGGGAAGACTTGGCGCTTGTCCCCCTTCGAATTGCCGCTCTGTGGTCGCCCTTTTCCCGCCAATGTTTTGGGGAAAGAGGCCTTTGGCAAAGATAAGAGGGACAAGCCGCCATCATTGTAGGTTGTCGGAAGATTGAGATATTATTCTCCCCCAAGAGCTCTTCTTCCTCCCCAACCTTGGTAGCTCTTATTCAAACTAGAGAGCAATCCATCTAGCAGGAGTAGGGTTTTACACCGCAAGGTGGCCCAAGCTTGGGTAAATCCATGCGTCTTTTTCATGCTCCGCGTGTTTAGCTCCACCGGGGTTGTGGGGTAGATTGCGCTTAGCTTCCCAGTGTTCGAACCGGGTTCTTGAGAGGTTTCTTGTAGGCACACAACCAATCCCCAACATTTGGCATGCCAGGTAGGTGAGCTGCTTGTGCGTCCGCCTCCTCGACTCCGATCGACATTGACATGGCCGAGGCGCGCCACGAGAGATACGCGCGCAGTTCCCAGATGGTCCGCACAGGGCCCGTCATCAATGCCATTCTCTGTCGGAACCCTCCTGCCGTCACCAAGCCGTAGTCAGGGAGGCGTAGGCCTCCTCCATCCATCCCTCCGTGCAGGCGAACCCTCCGCCCAGACACACCACCATGGAGTCTTTGCCCGGTCGCCACACCCCGCCAGCTCCGCAGGTTGCGCACCTCATGGCCCAAGAGGTGTTTTGCTACCGCTGACTCCAGCCAACTATGACGCATGGCTTGGGCGCATCACCGATCTTGTCAACACCACTGGAGAAGCCCCGGCTCTCACCCACTGCCTGCCTCCTCCTCCTCTGTCGCAAGGCACAAGGGCAGGGCAGGATGCTCCTCCTCCACATCCTCCCCCAATGAGGGTGAGGGGCCTCATCATGGTGTGCGCGCTCTAGTGTCGTCCCATGGCGCATCTTCGTCGCCTCACATAGATCCAAGCTGCGAGATCATCCGACGCATGCCCCCCGATGGGGCGTGATCCTCAAACGGCAGCGCGAACGCGAGAACCGCACTCTCCAAGATGTCGCCGTGGCCGGGCGTCAGAACCGTGCCTCTCTTGTCGGCAGTGTTGGTCCCGTAGTGGGGGCTCCCGCGCCTTCGCGCCCGAGTTGCACCGCGTGGTGCGGCCCATGCCTTTCAAGACGGAGCTACCTCCTCTCTACGACTGCTCCCCCAACCCCAAGGAGTTCCTGGAGCTCTACTCCATCAACATCGATGCCGTGGGCGGTGATGACAAGTTCATGGCGAACTGCTTTCCAATGGCCCTCAAGGACGCAGCGCGCTCGTGGCTGATGAACCTCCCTGAGGGCTCCATCTCTAATTGGTCCGAGTTGTGCGCACAGTTCATCTCCAAATTGAAGGGCACAGATGAGCGTCCTCTCACTCTCAACGACATGCACATCGTGCGCGAGCAGCCTGGCAAGACCGTCCGTAAATACATCCAACGGTTCAGCCAGGTGTGCAACAAGATCTCACGTGCATCTGATGCCGCAATCATCTCCATGTTCTCTGCGGGCTTCATAGAAGTCTAGATGCTCGAGAAGCTCGTCATCAATATTGAGATCGACACCGTCGCCACGCACTTCGACCTCACTGACCGATGCACCAAGGCTGAAGAAGGCCGTCTCCCAGGACTGCCAAGGCCAAGAACAAGGATGCCAAGCGCAAGAGCCCCGCTGTGCTTGCGGCAAAGCCTGAGCAGAAGCGTGGCGCGACCGTGACAAGCCCGCTCCCAGGAAAGATGGTCGTACCGCGTGCGCCTTCCATAACGTGAACACTCATCGCACTGAGGACAGCCACAAGCTGAACGTGCTCCAGCGAGACCGCCAAGGCAGGCGCAACGACCGCAACGGCAACAACAACAACTACCGGCAGGTCTGGCGGAATTAGCCTCAGTAGACCAATCCTCCTCAAGCCAACACCACCCCGCCTCGCGCCAATAGGAACAACTTGCCCGATGAGGACGCTGGGGGCTACCAGGAGCCTTGCGAGGAGGCATGCATCCTTGACGGACCTCAGGCTCCCGCCTCCAACCGCCACTTCAAGGAGTTCCCTGGTGAGGTCAACGCTGCCCTTCCTGGGGTTGATGTCTCCTGGCCCCTCAAGTGGTCACAGTTCCCGGTCTCCTTTAACTCCACCGACCACACCAAGTTCACAAGGGCTGCTGGGATGATCCCTCTGTTGTGCACACCCACCATCAACAATGTCCCAGTCACCAAGACACTCATTGATGGCGGCGTAGGCCTGAAGGTGCTCTCTGTGGAGACCTTCGGGGTGCTTGAGGTGCCTTACGAGCACCTCATATCCACGAGGCCCTTCTCAGGCATAACCGACGGCTCTACCCTACCCCTGGGGCAAGTGCGTCTTCCTGTCACTTTCTGCAGTCGCAAGAACTACCACACCGAGCTCATCGTCTTTGACGTGGCACACATCAACCTTCCCCCACAATGCCATCCTAGGCTATCCTGCGCTCGCCAAGTTCATGGCAGTGACCCATCATGCCTATAACACCATCAAGCTCCTGAGCTGCGGAAACTCCATCACCATCCGCTGTGATGAGAAGGATGCGGTGCGCACTCTCGAGAGTGCTACAAGGCTGCCACCATTGCCCATCCTGCCACCGAGGATGACATCGAACCTGCACCCTCCAGGAAGAAGTCAATGTTTTCTCAGGCATGCGCTGAGACGAAGAAAGTGTCGCTGGACGACAGTGGGGGGCTTGGCTTGCAACATGTGACACGATGGCAAACACGGCACGGTTGACGGCAAACTCACTCTACCTCATCGAAAATGACAGGGACACACAAGCTACCCAGGTTCAGGCCACTGTGTGGTGTAAAACCCTACCCCTGCTCGTGATTTGGTTGCCTTCAAAAGGAAGGAGCTTGAGGCTCCGGTACACGGTGGTTGGGGGAGAGAATGGCTGGATCCCCTTAGATGGACATGGCCCTTCCCCCTTTGTAGTGNNNNGGTCCTCTTCCCCGAAAATATCATCGGGAAAGGGTGACCACAAGGTGGCAATTCGAAGGGGCATAGGAGCCAGGCCTGTCTTGACTAAAGGTGGTCTATGCAGGACAAAGTAGTCTTCGTGACACGGTCGTGGGCTCGGGGATGACCTCCATCCTGCAGCGCCGATCCGTCCTAATCTTCTTTCACCGAAATGGAAACATTTGGGGAATTTGCTTCTAAGAGGCGCCACCCGCTGCGCCCTTATCACCAAGGAGGAAACTGCGCTCACCCACGCTTGCTGGCACGGCCTCAGTCATCCTACCCCACACACGGGTGCGATACTAGTATGCCGGCAGCAGGGTCCTCCGTCCAAAGTGGCGAGCCAGTCCTTGTAGTGTGGCCCCTTGCGAGGGACCCTACAAGGCGATTCGGTGCTCCGCGGATAAGGCTAGGCATAGCCTGACATCAAGGAGCCTCACGGGATCAGCCCCCTCGCGAGGCAGTCTTTCCTGGGAAGCCTCCGCCAAGCCACATATTGTTGAGCCGGCCCGCCAGTCGCCTCCTGGCCTCAAGGTAGACGGACCTTGGTTCCCTGGTTCCCACTAGGCCGACAGTAGCCCCTGTCCCACGGTTCGCATGCCCCATCCGCCCGGGGCAAAATGGCGCAGGCCCATCGAGCTGATGGGCCCAGGGGCGGCGCGTGGCGGCTTCGGCGGGCGCGGCGCCTCCACTTCTGGCGACGCCTCGGTAACTGCTGCCTCAGTCATAAATCCAGACAGAACGCGTGTTGGGGCTTCATTGCCCTTCATACTCACCACCAACCCTCGGACACGCGCCTCTCTGCTCTCCCGTTCTCCAGCGACAGTCACCGTGGCCATGGCTCGCAAAAGGAAACTCTTGGCCGCCGAGAAAGGCAAGGGGGCGATGGAGGAGGCGATGCCGCCTAAGCCAGCGCCTGGGAGTTACAGGGGCCGAGGTCGCGCTTCGCCTGTGGTGGCGAGGGTTCCCCCTGGAGGCCGCGCGGTGTCCCTGGCGGCCGCGACGGAGGCCGGCCCGAGCAGTCGTGGGGCACCCGTGAGTCGGGGTCACGGGCGACGGGGTGCCTGCGGTCACGGAGGGCGCAACGAGGCGTGCTCCCCCTCTCCTCTGGATGGTGCCCTCACAGGGGCGCTCATGCGGTAGAGGTCGCGTACGAGTTCATCGTCGGGCTGCATAGCAGGCCCTCCAGCTGGCTCTGGCTTCCAGACTCCTTCGCAAGTTTGCTGGTGGACCACGGGCCTCGGGCCTGTGGCTGCAGGCGGACGGTTGCTGGAACTGCCCCTCCCGGGTCATAGTGAAGTTTTCCCACCCGGGGTTCATGTTTTTGGACCGCGGGTGGAAAACGATCGCACGCTCCCACGACGTGAAGCGCGGGCAGGTCCTGCACTTTAGGTTTGACGGAGATTCAACCCTCTTCGTGAGGTTCTTCGGTGTCCCCGGCGGCCGCGTGGAATGCTGCATGGAGAGCAAAAGTGGGAGCGACCCTGACACGTCAGGCAAGAGTGACATCGATGGGAGCCTTCAGAGCATCAAGAGCGAAGACAAGGACTCCTACTAGGCACCGGCGGTAGGCCCTAGACGGATGACGATCCTTCACCTTCGCCCCTCTTTCGCATGCTTCCATTTTACCACTCGGGGCCCTCCTTTTCTGTTTTGCACAGCCCCTTTGCCCTGTGTCACCGGGACCAAGGCCCCGAGGCAGACCACAGCCACTGCTGGTGTACCTGAAGCATACGCGCAATAGGGCCAACGGGTGTAGGGCTCTTGGGGGCCGGTAGGAGATCCTGAGGTGTGATGCTCAGGGTCCCCCCTTGACCCTCAGATGGCACGCACCAGGGAAATCAGGAAGTCTTGAGGGGGAGAAAAACAGGAGGAAAAACGCGAGGGATGCTCTAGACTTAGCTGATTCGAGGTGAGCAGCTTGGACTGGGTTCTCCTGAAGGCGGGGGGAGCAGCCCCTTGTGGAGGCTTCCGTCCGCGGGGGGAGCGGTTCGTGAGGCGGAGCCCCTTGTGAAGGCTTCCGTCCGCGAGCCGTCTCTCACAAGGCCTCCTGAAGGCGGTCTCCGGAAGCCCTTGATATCCTGCACCTAGAAAACTGTGGTGTTTTTGCTGGGGAGCTTAGTGGGGCGCGCTCGCGTGGTTGCCTATGAGTGTCACACGAGGAGACAAGAGCACCAAGGACCTGGTGAGGTGTCATACACGCGAGCAGGCCCAAGAGCCAGAGCTTAGTCGCTTGGGTTTTGCGGTGCTGCAGAGATTGACCTGAGCACAGACACCGTGCGTAGCCCCCGCTCACGTGGTAGACACGGGGGAGATCACTAGCGTGTGTGTAACAACCGGAGACCGACACTCTAGTTTAATTCCAAGTATTTCGAGTCTCGGCGTGTGAATTATGTGTTTGTCACATTCATCATCGCATCATCTGCATAGCAACGACACTTTGTCGCCATCATTTGTTTCAAAACTTGCATCCGTTCGTAGTTGCCGGTTTTCTCCGTTCTCGTTGTCAACCGTTTCGAGACCAACCACACATGCACGCACCCGCGACATCGTTAAAATACTGTTTTTAAAAGTGCATCTGAAACTTTCTAGGAATGGGTCGAAAGTTGCGTGCGGTCTTAATATAGTGTAGGTAGACCGCCTGCCAAATTTTGTTGCATTCGGAGGTCGTTTGATACACCAACGGCCAACTGTAGCGGCACCGTCATCGGTTAAACTAGCTGACGTTTGGGTGTTTTAAAAGATCTGTCATGGGCCTCACACTTCCCTCTCGCCTTGGCCCATCCCCCTCTCCACATCCCATCTAGCCCAGCCTAGCCCCTCCGTCCGATCGAACTAAAGCTCCAAACCCTAGCCCCTCCCTATAAAAGGAAGGCACCCCTTCCCTCTCGTCATCGGTTAAACTAGCAGACGTTTCAGTGTTTTAAAAGATCTATCATGGGCCTCACACTTCCCTCTCACCTTGGCCCATCCCCCTCTCCACAT
>CBMN010040988.1:0-15267 GCA_000582825.1 Hordeum pubiflorum
CTCTAAAGGAAAATTTTCTACAAGATTAATATCCTATAAAATTCCTGTGAAATTCCTCCAAACCAAAGGGCTCCTTTGATTGAAAGGATATATCAAAGGAGCCCTAAATCATCAATCAGTGGGATCACATTGCAGGAGATGCTCGAAACCTGGATGGAGAAGTCACACATGTATGTGATTGCCACTGCGAAGAAAAGGGAATTTACTTTGACATTTTATTTTTGCAAATAATACAATCAGGCATTCAGGCACAGAACGAATAGTTTTTTTTTTGGAACTTTAAAAGTTTTATTCCATGATTCCAGTGTTCGCACACAGGTTACATAAAGTAATGTGTAACATTGCACATTATGAGAGGTCAGCATGACCTTAATAGGACACTGATCATCACGGTGATGTAGTCTTAAACAAGTAAATAAGCAAATGCCAACATCATGCAGTCTATAAGCACGTTGAGCCTGCCTGTATTGTTTTTGCGATCAATTTTGAAGACTCTTGCATCTTGTTGATCAGTGAGCTGAAGATAACTAGACATATATGGTTTGATCATCCAGTGTCCATGGAAGTTTTGTAGATCTCTTCTTGCAACTGCTTCAGCCACTGTTAGGCTGTCTAAAATGAATAGCCACTATCGTCTTTGACCGTAATCTGTATGCATAGGCATTCGGGTAATTTTAGTAGAGCATAATTCACCTGGTTTACATTTTCCTTTCACTAACTCATCAGCACACATCCGCATGAACCAGAGCCGCCCAGGAAGCAACACATTTTTATCTTTGACGGTACCTTTTTACGGTGAAGATTGATTGCAAGACCTTGCTGTACATGGATGAAGAGGCTGCACCTTTGGCTGGGCTGTGTATTTTTAGTTTTTTGACTTGTCTTCTTCATTTCACCGATCACTTGATCAACAATTTTGTCATCTCCTCCTGCTAAATCAATGGAACACCAGCAACAAGCTGGGCCTTTAAAAAAAAAGAAGAGGCTACACGGTTGGGAAGCGAGGAAGGGCACGGTGGCGGGGTTTGTTTGGCAAATAGGCAATAGTAACGTGCGTGTTACAGCAAAAGTGGCAAGGCAGACCTCACCGCCAGGATCTGGACGGCACATAAGAGATCGGACGGCGTCCGATGGCCACAGTGCAGACTACCCCGAGCCGGCCGCGTTCATATAAGACGCAGCACCCATGCCCGATCCCTTCCTCAGTCCCCTCCCTCTCCTACCCAAAGCTCCGCTGGGTTCCGACTCCATGCGGCTCTGAAATCACTCATACACACTGCACCACCGCTGCGCCCCGGAGCTGCCGCCGTGCTGTGGCTCGGCGTCGCCACCACCGCGCCGCCTCTTGCGTGCGTCCGCGGCCGCCGCCGCGGTCCCCGTTCTACCTCATGGCGTCGCGGCTGCCTCCACCCCGACGGCGGTCTTGGACACTGGTTTTTGAGGTACCGGCTTTCGGTCATCCAGCGATTGCTACCTTAATCACGAAGCAATCTCCACATGTTTTGCCCCTGACTTACAGTACCTTTCTCTTGGTTGCTTCTGTCTCCCATCATCAGATAGAGAGGACGAACTGTAAGGCAACCGAGCCTCGCAGGCAGGAGGAGTTGGACACCCGTGGAGAGTTCAGACCGAGAGGATTCCGGCCACTGGGAGCACAGTCGGCGGTGATTTGTCCATAGCGATAATATGGTGTTATCCTGATTGAGCTTTTCTTCTAGCCACCATCCTTCCCCTTCGCTTCCTCTTCTCGCCGCGTTGTTAGGGACTTCTTGACCTTGCAAGACCTTTTCTTGACCTTGTAAGACCCAACAATGCCACATTTTCCCCCACGTTCTTCATCTTCTTATTCCACCTCCTCTCTCTTGCCATGTTCCTTTTCACCCCTCTCCCCTTCCTCTTTCTTCCATCTATCCCTCCTGAGCTACATTTTCTTAGAGTTGCATTTCTTATATTCAAAGTATTGGGAACAAGATGATACATGGAGTGATAAGTGAAGGAGATTCTACCTCCCTTGTCATGCGCTGTGTGTAGATTCATCATTTCCATGTTGTATTTTCCTTTTTTGGTTTGGTTGTAGAGAGTACAGTTAATGAGATACAAAAGCACGGTCGTTGTTTGCCGTAATGCTCATGCATGTGGAGTAGGAGCCTACATGTAACCGAGCATGTTTATGTATGCCAACGTTGTAATAAGTTTGCTATTCCTGCTTGAATAGAAACATTCTGATGATGCGGTACTGTTGAGAGGAACTGTTCGTTTTGGTAGCGCTGGATGCACCGCGGTACTATTTGTGTGCTGTCATTTCGTTTTGTTTTGCCGCTCTACAGAAGTTTAGTTATGTCTCATCTTTGTAGCATCGTAACATTTGACCCTGTGACTCATTTCATATTTTCAACATCATACTTGTGATTTATGAATTACTTCATCACTACACTTTTCCCTGGAAAAAAAGAAAACAACAATGCTGCATTTTGCCCTTTATTTATTCCATAGTCAGTTATCTACTGGTAACATGAAAGCTTAAGAGCTCGTGATGTAGTGGTATAGGAGTACCAACAACGTACTAGCAGTAGTACTACAATCCTGAAGAAGCTAGCAGGATAGTTTCAGTTAAATAGTCTTGAAGAGTAGAGGAGAACAGTTCTAGTTGAGAGTCTAACCAAAGAGGAACAGTTTCAAAAAGAGAGGAAGATTCAGGTTGGTATAGACCTAGTATGAAAAATCATTATAAGAGTCGATTCATAGCACTCGATGTATGGAAATTTATGGAGCTGCCAGGGTATTAATTCAAGCAGGAGTACTTCATCTCTAGCTCTCTCTCTTTCTGTGCACCTAGAAAACTCGTGACTTGAGATTTGGTCAAGCGTACATTGTCACAGAAACATGCTCCTGGATTGATCTCCAAAATTATGAATTTATATTACTCCATGGTCAATAATTGGAGCAAAACAAACATGTCCAGAAATAATCCTTAGCGGGTAAACAAAACATAAAAGCACTAGATGAACAAGATGTGGATAACTTAATCAAGGACAAGGAAGATAATAGGTCAGCAATTAGGGAACACACACTCGCATCACTTTAGGAAAAGAAGGGGGAAAGGAAAGGCCGAAAGGCAGTGACAAAGGTTGCTCCACAAGCCTCTTGAGTCAACTCACAAATCATAGACACCAGTGACCTATAGAGGAAACGGGAACGTAGAGCAAAATGCCAAAAAGCAGCTCTTACATGCCTGCTGACGATTTCAATTATCCCATCATTGGTTATTATAACTGCTACCAGGTTAGCAGTATAATTACTTCTTCGTCATCAACCTTGCAGCAGAAGTTCATCAAACAAACACTACTACTACCGTACTGCTCCATTGAAGCCTCGTATCATAGTGGCAGATCGATCACACACGAGTCTCTCTGTACAGTAAATGGGACATTGAAAGGCATCAAATGAAGTAACCTACCATCCTTGCGCGACACAACATACATACATGCATGCCTGCCTCCTGCTGCAAGCATGAATGTGAAACTACACAATTTAGGGGGGCAGAGTGCTCTAACACTAACACATGCTTTATTGCATGCATGCCATGCATATATGCTGCTACTGCATGCATTGATCGAGCTGGTGCTCTTCACATGGGTAGCCTTTCTAGCGTAAGGGACTAAGAAGGGCACCAGGGGCTCAAAGGCTAAGGCTATGCAAATATCATTGCCTCTTAGACTAAAACAATGAAACGAGACAAAAGGAAGAACATTTTCTCCCTAGGCAACAAACGCGACAGACAGACAACGCATAACTAGTGGCAAACCAAAGTGCAGACACGCATGCTAGCTGTTGATCTTGAGGGTCGAAAAATAGGTTTAGATAGCCTTCGTCTAAAATGCTAGTGCAAGAGAATGCTCATCACGTGCCTCCTTGGGCTAAGTTACAAAAGGGGCAAGCACTGAACATGGACTGTGCCTTTATACGGTGTAGGTTGAAAGTCATAAGCTTATATAACTCCAAACTAGTGAGAAATAACCCTAAGGAAAACTTTGGAAAAACAAGGTACTCCCTCACAACTTTGTACAAAACCAGCGATAAGTAATATTGATCGGAGGGAGTAGAAAGAAATTATGATCCCACCGAGGCGAAAGAAAGAGATCATCTCGCTTGAATACAGAATACTGCTGGTGTTGGTGTATATCAATTTTCAACAAAATTTCCTAGGGGGTTAAACCCAACACCTGATATCAGATATCACTATCAGGCTATGAAACTTTTGTTTTGCTAAGATGTGTGAATGGAGAGCAACAAAAATACTCCTACTATAATAATACTCGTATATTGATTCTTTTGCTTCCTCTACTCTACCCTTTGGTATGGACAACTGGGCATTTAAGAGGTGCCCACCACCTCCATCTGTCCCCTCCAAAGAGAAAAGAAAAATAACAATCGGCAGCTATGTACCCTGGCGCAATTGGACAGCTGCTTCACGCAGGGGGTATAGTTTTGTCCTTAAATGCTTTTTTGCGCTCTCGATCTTCTCTCTCCCCCTGCCGCACACATTTGAAAGCGCAGCAGCATTTACTTTACGCCTCCAAAACGCTTCAAGGCTTTGCCATGCATGCATGCATGCTTGATAAGGGCGCAAAGCCTCAGTTTTCTCAGCTCAGAAGTTAGTGGTAAGTGGACAAAATGGATTGAATTTGAAACAGTGAGGCAACAGCACTGTGGGCAAACAACAGAAAGGCAGGAATCCACGCCATGTCCAGGAACAGTTGCAAGAACAGGAGCAGCGATGAGCTAGGAGAAGCAAAGGGGCGAAAATGCTGCTAAATCGTAGTCGTGGTAGCGATACAACTAAACCTTGCCCAACAGGGAAGCCCCAGAGCAGGGCATTCAAGGCATGCATGACTCTTTCTTTTTGGTGCAAAGGCATGCATGACTGGGGGGTGGGTGTTACTACTGCAGCAACCCGACTAGTCAAAATCCAAACGCGCATGCATGGCAAACGGATCCAGTTTTATGGCCCCATATCTTTTGCATCTTTCTTGAGAAGAGAACTTGTGCCACACCGATTCTTCCAAGAGATACTAGCTAGTAGGAGTAGCTAGCCTTGCCATCTCTTGGCAGTGAAATCAATGAGGTAGGTATAGACGTACAGCCAGAAACCACCCCACCAATAATAATATTCCTATTATAATAATAATACTCCTAATATCCATGGCCATGATGATTCAAGAATGGTTCCTACTTCTCCGATATACTAGCCAAATGGATACTAGTAATTCCTAGCGAATTTAGAGTGTATCTTTTATGGTTCTTGAACTCTTACATTACGATACCATGCTTTTCGGAAGAAAAAATATACTCCTACCATGTTTTCTACTCACTCGTTGTTCTGAATCCAACAGGTTTTGTTCAAGGCCCTATGCCCTGGACCACTGTGTTCACCTTAACTCTGCAGAGCAGCCCAGTGATACATCATAAAATGACCATAAATGGGTAGCGTATGACCGTAAGATTGGACCATGAATACTGCAGATCCTGGAGCCCCATTGATTAAAAAAATAAACCAGTTGGGAAGCTAAAGATCTTCCCAGATCTTATTCCTGCCTGCAAGGGAGACCTCGCAGTTCCAGGCTCCTACGAGCGATGTGTACAAGACGCAGACGGCAGACTAGATGAGCAGGGTGGTGGCGTCTGCGCTCTCCCGGTGCAGGTTGAAAGACAAGGCAGTGGAGACCCTGTTGCTCCTAGGCAAAGCCCATGATTGTGTTCTGATCAACAAACGGTAACAAAACACCTACGTAATAAGTAAGTAAAAAACTGTGCAACTGAAGCGCGTTAAGAAGTGGCCAGGCAGACTCAGTGGTCACCATTGTCAAGTCAGTTCGTCCAGAAGGTTAAATGCTCTAAAAATTTACAGCTGACTAGCAGAGCAAAGTTCAAGAGACTGGCTCTGGGTATGTTCAAAGACACAACAAGTTACAGTAAAAACTAGAACCAACCAGGTAGCACTACTCCAGAGATGAAAATTTTACCTGCCCTGTTAGGTGCCAGGGATTGCATGCATGGACCAACCAGCGGCGTGTTAAAGAGGGCGCAGTTAGAAAGCCAATTTCAGAGATCTTGACTGCTCGAGTCTTGGCTATCAGTGCTGCACAGAGCAGGATGCACACATTAGCTGGCCGGGAACAAAATGCAAATGCAGTACGAATTTACGGCGCTCACGAGTTCTCACCCTAAACATTGGTGGATGCAAGCGCAAGACAGCATATTGGGGTGACAGGAACACAACTGTTACAGTCCGCGGTTTTATCAGAATAAATTGACAAGTGCTAATATTTACATGATATATCTGTATAAAATTGCCAGTCAACTTGAGAGTTAATTGGCCTCGTGTACACGATTTCGATTACGTGAAATCTATACAACAGTGTACTATTGTTGGATTAAGGGACCACAAACTTGCCAAAATAACCGGCATATGAAGTGGCTACCCTGGTGAGATTACAAATGCCAACTTCTGTGTCTTAAAAGTCCAGTAAATTAGAAGAAGCACTGCGGGTCTTAGCTGTCAAACAAAAGTATGTGGAACTACACAAGGACTTGAGACCTGGCTGCACGACGGGAGCATTTGATGCGAGCGCTGTTGCTCAGGCCACAAGCACAGCCTTCCAGTAGCTCGAGATCTTCGTCACATATTAATATTGATGCCATCTCTGGACAGTCCAAAAGCATTTTAGAGCTAAGAAACCCTGCAATTGTCCACGTCTGATATAGCCTCGACTGTTTTCCAATAAACCTTCCTGTCCTGGTGTCATAATATTCTGGCCACTTGTCATCTGAGAGCCTCTTTTCCACGGATTCAACAGCCCTCCTTGCCAAGTCAGGCCTACCCATTTTGATACAGGCTAGGGTGAACTGAATTAACACGATGAAATAATTAATCTTACAATCGCAAAAAATAATATTAAAACATTAAGCAAAGCATCGCAAAAAATAATATTAAAACATTAAGCAAAGCAAGAAAACTCAATAGAGAATCTATACCTGCCATAGCAATGTAGGCCAGGATCCACCGTTATGATACGACCATGGCCTGCAAGCAACAACGAAAATCTTGCTGAGTACTCAAAGACCGAAACATACTTTACTAGCAATGAATATTGATTAACATAGGTAAAGACTCATCATGGGGCCAAAAGAGTGCTACTTAGAATGTTAGAAGCAAGTGATGCTTATTGGTATTTTGGAAGAGAGATTCAGTTCTTGTGCAAAGCATAATAAGAAGCACCAGAATCTAAAGATCCCGCAAACTGAATACATACACAGCAGACAGAAGAAATTTCAGTTGCTTACGTGTTTTTGGGGTCGCAACCAGTGATAATACGCCATTCCTCATACTCCAGAGCAGGGTAGCATATCTTGAGAGGCATATTTGCAACTATATCATCCCATTTGGTTTCAATGAGGTTCAGGATACCCTCTGCTTGCTTTTGAGTTGCTAAAGAGGAAACGATCGCCCAGAGATTTCCAAGAGAAAAAAACCTGAAATCCATGTGAGCTGGTTGTAGATTTCCTATAAGGTAACCACCTTTCTCAGGAATCCAGTCTGCAAGCCAGGATGGGATTTGCTCTGGGTAGATGTTAAACTTATTGATAGCATCATGTGAATACTCCTCAGTCTTGTAGCGATAAATCTCATTCATCTTCTTCATATCAACCCAATAGTACTCTCTTATGTGAAATGATAGAGCACTGAGCCTGTTGTTGATAACACGGATCAAGTTCTTAGATCCATCATCTGTACTGACCATTTCACGGGCACACCGCAAAGCAGAATAGAACAGAGCCTGTGAAAAAAAATCCTGTTAGGTTCCCTATGAGAACACTCTCTCTATACAGTTTATCCCGACGTACTTGTGAGCCTCGCATCTACAACGTCAAGTGTCAAACTACGATGGTCATTCCATTTGAGTTGCCAGTTCAGAATTTTTATTAGAACAGAACAAATATCCTTTTACCCCATAAGGCCATAACTACCATGTGGTACTTGACTATATCAAGATCAAGTGTCCAAGATTAGCTTACCTGAATCTCAAGAGGATGCCCATGGATTCCCATCCTCCGATCAATCATGCATGATCCATCGGTGACCAACAACGTAGGAAACATGTCAAATCCATCAGACAAGCATAAATTAAGGATTAGTCTGATGCCTGTCTGCACATCAACCCTTTCTTGTAGTGCATAGTCTCCAGTAATTTTACCATATGCCCTCAGTAGAATTATCCACCAAAGCCCTGAGAAAATATAATTTGGTATGAAAATCAGTGAAAACAAATTTGCCGTCAAAGGTATAACACAAGCACACCCAACATACTCACCAGAGTCAACAGGTGCTACCCGCCCAATGGCTGATTCTCCAAAGTCAGGGTCAAGAACCTCCTCAAATGCTTCATTGTTTCCATCTAAAGGCACGGATCTGACTTTAAAACTAGCAGGCATCAACCCCTGACCAGGACTGTAGCAATCCACCGTCTTCTCCCAGCTCTAAAAAGGTACAAAAAGAGAGATAAACACATACTTCCAGAAACATTGCTCGAATTATTAAACAATATTTAGCACGTTACTCAGAATTAACTCGAGCACTAAAATTGCTTCTGTCTGTCTCTAGAAATTCAGACTCACACCATGTGTGAAAACTAGATTCACATTTTAATCCAATTATATAGTGTCTGGAATTGAATGGCTAAGAAGAACAAGTTAATTGAACTAGTGCAGAAACTTGCATAGAGTTTTCCCCACATCCATTAATCATTCTACAAATCAAGTTACTGGGGAGTGAAAAATAGTCACGAGGAAAACAAAAAAGTTTAGGCTGTGTTTGATAGCAAGGTATTGCAAAAACCAAAGTATTGAAAAACTACAGTATTTTAGCTTGTAGGTACAAGATACCACAGTTTTGACATATATCAACGTAATTTGAAGTATTGTGAATACTGTGACCTGTTTGGCTAATGCTTTATGCAGCAACGTAAATTAGCTAGCTAGCCGGTTGATAGCCGTTACAAACACACATGTTCCTAACTTTGCAATCACTCAATGGTTTGGTTGATCATAGTTGATTAGTTGGGTATGGATACTCGTGTGTTTGTGGCCGGCACCAATGGACAAAGATTGCATGAGGAAGAGCTACAGCAGCTCAGCTTTGCAGCCGCACACCTGGGTAGCAGCAAGCTCGACCAGCAGTCCAGCAGGACTTGCTTGCTCCGTTCCTCACGGCTGGCGTGACGGGGCTGGAGGGGGAAACGGCGCAGCCCCACAGCACAGAAGAGGCAAAGGTCGCGTGGAGGAGCTCAAGAACGAGATCCGACAGAATAAGGTCGTCGAGCAGAAGCAACGGGAGGATAAAGGAGGGGGCAACAGAAGCTTGGAGCAGGGAGGAAGACGACGAGGAGGCATTTCTTTCGCCAGCTCAGTTTTAGAAAAAGAGGTCCATGGTTCTTTTTTTAAACAGAGAAAATACCACGGTTTTGCAAATACTGCAGTATTAAAACTATAGTTACATCTTTCAGTCAAGACGTATGCCAACCTGCGTGCGGTTTTCTACAAGGGCGGGCTGCACCAACCAGATCTTCCCTGGTGGGGCACTGTCCTTACCTTTGTTCACGTCTCTTTCAAGAGTTCAGCCCACCACCTCCAACTTCTGCAAGGCCTCCTCATCATTATCTTTGCTCTTCATTTCCATCTTCAGATTCTTACAGTGCCGCTGTGAGCTCTTGGCTCCACTGCCGTGTGCCTTCCGTAACATGTCCTCCTTGTACAGAAATCTGCAGTCAGGTACGAGTCCAGGTAGACCAGTGCCCAACGCTGTAAGGTCTCCAGCAACCAGATGCTTGGCAACTACAGGGAATTTCAATGTGTTCTATGACATCACATTTGTGCAGCTCGAGGGCAGCTTTAGCAGGAGCACTGGTGGGTTCATCGCTGCCAGCAACCGTAAGTATACGGCTGCAAGCCATGTTGCAGCAGCGAAAAAAATTGCTGGTGAACGCGAAGTGTGTCACCCAGGGTGTGTAACATCAATGTGAAGTGAAGCATGGCGCTGTGACCTCCATCCAACTACCAACCCCATGGTGGATAGGCAGAGAGAGATCAGTTTCTTGGCTTGCCAATGTACCTCTTAACAAATTTGTCCCTCCGCATACAGATTTGAGTACATTCCATACACTGATCATATCAGTATTGGTTAGTTATCCAACTGATTTAATTAGTTGTTGATCCGTAACATTTCAATTTGAGTCACAGATCAATAGATTTTTCTTATACCTCAGTGCTCACTGCCTAGCCCCATGCATATTATATGCAAGCGAGATAAAAGAACACATTTGAACCTATTTAAAACATATGTATGAGTTTCTGAACATGCACATGCAAATGCAACTTGTAAGCTCAAGAACCTACTTGCAACTACTTATTTTCTCCCTATCTGAACACAGCAAGAATGTTCAACTTTTGGCAAGCTCAAAGCAGTCACCGTATGGCCAAATCAAAAGGAACAGGGTAAACTTACTCTAGCCTAAGTTGTGCACTGCACTCAAGCCCAAAACAGAAACACCATAACTGCATCTTATTAAATGAATACCATGGTTTACTTCCAAATTTAACACAGTACTGTCACAATCAGATTATGAAGTGGAGGCATGGAAAACATACACATGTAGCAAACGGTGGAAAGTGTAATATATTCAAATCAATCCTTACATTCTTAAATGAATGCTTGCAGAGTTATCCTGCCAATAAACTTGCAGAACAGAAAAATGCTAGTCACTATGTTTCTGTTCTCTAATACTCGAGTTTTTGAAACATGTGTGCAATGCCAAAATAATCAACACCAAAGCAAGAGGTCTAAAATTCACAATGTCCTCCCTTCGTTCCAAATTAATTGAAGTTCTAAGTTTGTCCTAAGTTAAACTTTTTTGACTTTAACCAAATTTATAGAAAAAATGGTAAGATCTACAACATCAAATATACATAGTGAGAAGAATATTTAATAAAGAACCATGAAATTAATTTGGTGTTTTAGATATGATTGATATATTCAAACTAGATCAAACTTAAATAAGTTTGACTTAGCACAAATCTAGAACTTCAATATTAATTTTGAACTGAGGGAGTACACTGTTACAGTTATCTAGAAAGGCCATTTGTGAGATGCACTAATTGTAGACATTTCCTCTGCCATTCCACTGAAATGGCATTATATAATTCTGAGTTAATTGCAAGAACCCACCACATTGAAGGCTAGGTTATCAGAAAACACGAGTTTACATTTTTTTGACAGAAAACACCAACATTTTGGCAAATAACACTCATCGGCGGATTAGACTCGTTTAAGCATGCTTATGACAGGTGAGCCCAGATTTATTCATACGTGGCGTAACCGCTCGGCCGGGACGGTGTTAGACGGGACATGGGGCCCACCTGTCAGTTGGATCTTCTTCTCCAATTCTCCTATTTTTCTTTCACTGAGAAATCCTCACTTTCGCGATCCCCTTCCTCACAGTGGAACTCACGCACGCCGCCACCCATGCCCGATCCCGACTGCCGCCACCCAGCCGTACTATACCGTCACCACCTGCAAGCCCAGCGGCCCCTCCGGCTCTTCTCCCCTCCCTCTACTCCTCCCAGTCACTTGGATCGGCCCCGAGTCACAACCGCCCGAAGCACAACGCAACGGCCAAGCACCATGGACTCCGTCGCCTCGTCGGTGAGCCCAGCAGCCCCTCCGGCTCCTCTCCCCTCCCTTTACTCCTCCTGGGTCCTGGCCACCCAGACCGGCCACGGGCCGCAGCCGTCCGAACCACAACTCTAAGGACGAGCACCATGGACGTCGCCGCCTCGCCGGTGCAGCCACCTCACTGGCGCAGCCATGCCGCCAACCGAAGACCATCTCCGCAGCCGCCGGTGGGTCACTCGCTCGCGATACGGTTGGCTACCGCGAATCCAAGCTCGTCGTTGAGTCCGCGTGGCCTACGAGCTGCAGTCAGCCGGCCGAGCAGCTCGAGGTGGTTGCGCTCCAGCCGCCGCTCCAAGCCTCCATGGCTTGCTGCGCCACAGGCACCTTCCTCCTAGACCTTGATGGCACGCCTCCTCGCCGGCTACGAGACCCATGGGCGTCGTAGTACGGCTCTGCTCTTGTGCTTGGGCAGGACAAATCCGTGGAGTTGATTGCTTTTATGGTTTTGATTGAAGGGTGTCCCTTTAAAATTGCAGGGACTGGTTTGTAAATCCAGACAAATAACCCGCCTAACGTCGTCTCGGCCAAACAGTTACGCCACGTCGATGAAAGCAGGACCCATCTGTTTTAAACGTGCTTAAACGAGTTTAATCCGTCGATCAGTGTTATTTGCCAAAGATTACGCTAGACATGGTGTTTTTTGTCAAGAAAAAAATGTAAACTCGTGTTTTCTGATAACCTAGCCTTCAATGTGGCGGGTTATCGCAATTAACTCTATAATTCCACAATAACATCTATATAGCACATTGCAACATTATGGAGTATCTCATAGAGTAGACGTATATAGCAGCAGTAACTATGTTAAGGTAATGTGACTCACCTGGAGCTGCAAGGTGTGCAGCAAGAAGTTCTTCACGATGTCGCTCTCACCTCTGAGGAGGAACGCAATGGCAGACGGCACAAAATCCCTGATGAAGACCTGATCGTAATTAAGCATATGGTTGGTCATGGACGGGTCGTTCGCTGCTACCGTGCCAACGGCGCTGCCGCAGTAATTAACGACCGCTCGGTTGAGCAACCACCATGCTTCCTTCTCCTCCGGCGACTCCTCCCTGCTCCTCACCGCCTTCAGCCCGTCCTTCAGGCCCTCCAGTTCCTCGTTCTGCAAGACCACCGGATCCTGCTCGGGCGCCGCGGCCGCAGACGCAACCTCCGGGAGCGGCGGGGTAGTGGGGGGCTCCTCGAGGGGAGGCGACTCCAGCGGCGGCGACGCTGGAGCGAGGGCGACGCGGAAGGGGTCGAGGGGCGGGGGCTTATAGCTTCCCGCCGTCGAGGACGTGCCGGATTCCACCGAGGTAGAGAGAAGGCGGCGAGCGGCGGCGGCGAGCGGGGCGGCAGCGGCGAGGGGGGACGGGGAGGAGAAGTGGCGGCGCGAGAGGTATAGGAGCGCGTGGCGCTGCGCGCCCCGGCGGAGGTGGGAGATGGCGGCGGCTGCCATCGCAGCGCGCGCGAGATTTGGATTGGGGAGGAAGAAAAGCTTCGATCGGATGCGGGGAATCGAGAGATTTCGTGCTGGGGTTTGCAGAGGTCCAAATTGCGGTAAGAACAACGGAACGGGACTAGCAGTGCTTTATTACATCGTTTTAACTACGGTTAGTTTCGTTTTGGAAAGTGTAAAATATAGGCGCTGTTTTGCATCGGACGGTGCAGAAGCAGGCACGTACGTGACAGTTATCCAGGTGGGCAACTTAACACGAGCCACGCATCCAATTCGTGGGTCACGTGGGGCAGGAGGAGAAGGGAATTTGCGTTGGGATTCGCCAGCACCACTACAAACTTTTTTTTTAGACGACTGCTACGAATCATCCGACTGATTTCCTAGCGAAATCAATCGGGTCGCCAGCCGTCCGATCCATTCTTTCTAGCCCTTTATACGCCAAAGCGCAATGACCCTTCTCTCCAGCATCACATGTCGCCCCTCCTTTGCTTCAATCTCGCAGCATCGTAAGTCGTCGGCGAGCGTACATCGCAGCACCGGAGAGCCGCCACGACAACAGTTCCATAGCAACACCAGAACGTTGCGTCTAGCCGTCGGCGAACACTGCGATGCAGCACCCGGAGCTACAATGGAGCCGCCAGCGGACGCTTCATTGCAACACCAAGCTTCCCATGAGCCACCGGTGACGCTGCATCGAGCCGCCGGCGAAGCTCCATTACAGCCGCGACGGAGCTCCAACGACCCGACTGATGCTCCATTGCCGCCACAGGCGCGCTCCATTGCAGCGCGGGTGATTATGGTGGATGCTGCAACGCAGCATGCGACGGGCATGGCAGAAGCTGCGATGCAGCGGGCAGCAACAACGGCGCAAGCTGCTTCGCCGGAGCTGAAGTGGAGTAGCGGTGCAGCGACGCGAGGCGACGGCGGTTTGCAGCAGTGGTGTGGAGCGTTGGCGTGCAGGGGCAAGCGTTGCAGCAAAGCGAGGCAGTGACGACACTGGTCTACGGCGATGGCTACCATGGCTGCGGTGTGTCGAAGGAAGAGAGAAAAGGGTGGAAAAGAACGAGTGGCTGAAACGCTTCGGGAGGAAAGAGATAAGGGGAGGAAGGATAAGGGAGGGAGATAAGCGGCGCGTGGGACCAACCGAACACGTGGCGCGCGTCAGAGGCGACTTACGAAGTGCGTAGATCGGCCGGTTGATTATAAACCATTTCCTTTTTTATTAGCACAGCACAAATCATAACGCCCGTTGTAACAGAAAAAAAATAACATCAGCACAATGCTTTGTAGAAACCTTAGTTGTCCCATCCACCAAAACGTCCAAAAGTCCAGTATCTCGACGGTGCCATCGGCAACACAAAGGCACACACTAAGGTCTAGAAGAAATACATATCGGCCACATATTAATCACTAAGTGAGCCTTATGTCCTCTTGCGTTGCAGGTAAGGTCATCGGTGGTTATTAGACCAGCAGATCACGCTTGTCTGGTATTATTAGACCAACGACCAGTCTCACTTAACCGACATTCGATCTGTATATTTTATGTTGGGAGTAATCTCCCTTCAGACCTTATCCATTGAAACCCAACATCGCGTGAAATCTAATTCAAATGCTCTACTCAGCGACAATCCTTTTTTAGGAATTGTTTGAATAAGTAGATTACGATTATATATGATTTTCCGTGTAATCACCTAAAAGTTTGTGTGGCTGGTGTAATCAATTCATGGACATGTACGACCAAATTTTCCAAATAGCAAAAATAGTATTTTATTGAAAAACTTGATATTTTTTAGAAGTAGAGTACCTCACGCAATCTATTCGAATCAACCGCATTCGACAATAAACGCTTGCCATAGGCATCCTCTTTCCTCATCATCTCATGTCGTCTACACATGTGTTGTGGCATTGGACTAGGGAAATGGAGCTCCGCTCGCTGACCACGCATCGCTTAGCTTGGCCACATGTCGGCACCGCCTTTGTCGGCTTCTTCTGCTCCATACCGATGTGGCTCCCCCGTGCTTCGTGATGACCCACAAGTATA
>CBMN010040997.1:0-10370 GCA_000582825.1 Hordeum pubiflorum
CAGGACAAACGGCCCCTGCCTCGGAAATCACTGCCCCCCCACCCACGTGGGGGCTGAGCACGGTGCCTATGCCGGGGCAAGTCCTAACGACGCTAGGACCTGAAGGACTGGGTTTTGGCTCGCGGAAATGCCCGCACGCACGTCACCTGACCAAGGCGCGTGGTGCCTGACTTCTCACGTGACGCGCAAGTATAAGCCGGTAAGAGCGCTCTAACCTAGAAGCAAATGCTTTCATGCAGGATTTCTACCCAGGGCGGTTCCACCAAGAACCATCGTGCGTCGTACCCTTCATACCAACGACGGCCGAGATGCGCCCGAGGGCTGAGCCCTGGCAACGCATAGCGTCAGGGTAACCCAGGAAAGGGATACAAGCCTAGCAAAGGACAAAGAGGAGAAACTGATTTTCAACCCAAAGAGTGTTCAACTTAAAGCACGAGGGACATAACCCATTTTTCATACACCCCCACAGGGTCAGCATGGTTCATTGCAAGAAAAGAAAAAACAACAACGCAAAAGAGGAGCCGGACTCTCGCAGCGCTGCCTCTAGAGATCCTGACCTAGGCGCTGCCGCACCTAGTCGGAGTCCTCCTCCTTGATGCGGGTGCTTGGAGAGCCATCGGAGTCATCATTGCTTCAACTCCCCCCGGAGGAGGAGCCACGGCTGCCGCCACCTCTGTTGTTGTCGCTACTGTTACTCTCCATGCAGCAGTCAAGGCGATCGTCGGCCTCCCCGAAGATCTTCATGAAGAGCGTGGAGGCCCTGTCAAACTTGAAGTGGAGGATGTGCCCCTCCCACAGGCTGCAGGCAAGGGCGAATGACTTCCACCCACGCTTCAAAAATATGAAGCCGAGTGGTTGAACTCCTCGCCACCCAGGAGGACCCGTTGTAGGAGCCGTCCGGCTGCAGCCACAGTCCCAGGGGTGTGCGTCCCTCCATCTCCCTCGCAAAGGGGTCTGGGAGCCGGAGCCAGGTGCGAGGCCTGCCCTAGGACTGTGGGTGCCCAGGCCCATCTGCCTACGGCCCAAGATGCAGAGATTGCCTTGAACACTAAGTGGCCCCACCCGCGGGCTTCATGGAGCTGGGTCTCGCGATAGCCAGCACCTCGCGAGGCACAAGAAGGCATCACCACCAAGCTCTTCATGGGGTCTCCCGCGAGGCTGCCCACAACACCCTCAGGAGGCGGGTTGTACCTGCACATGGGTGACGCACGTTGTGCCAAACGGTGCCAGCAGTCGTGCCAGTGGGCACGGACGGAGAGGATCCCCTCTTTGGTGATAGAGGAGAGGCGCCAGCTCGCGGGTTGCCAAAGCATCCCCAAAGGTTTCTTCTTCCATGCAAGAAGACCAGGACCGAGGGCTCGGNNGGACGGATGTCACCCCCGAGCCCACAAGCACGTCACGTCTGGGAACTTTAGTAGGTGAAGATCACCTTTTGTCAGGATAAGCGGCAGCCCTGTCGCCTTTCAAAATGGCTGTTGTGGCAACCCTTCCCGCCTGATATTATCGGGGGAAGAGGACCAGGGCCAATATAAGGGGGGAACCAGCCCCCGTAGAGGGGAGAGACTTTGGTTGGGCAAGAACACGCCTTGTACTCATCTTCCACCTCAAGCAATCCACCAAGCAGGAGTAGCATTTTACACCACGAGGTGGCCCGAACCTGGGTAAACTTTGTGTGTCCTTGTTCATCTTCCTTAGCTCAAGCCACCGGAGAGTCGCCGTGTGGTTGCGAAGTAGAGTAGGGCAGGAGAGCGAGCGCACCCCAGTGTTCAAACCTTCTTGGGGCTGTGAAGCCCCGATTCCAAAACCGCGGCAGCGGGAAGGGATCCTGAGGGCAAGCCTTATTGAGGATCGTGAAGTC
Organism: Hordeum pubiflorum; assembly: GCA_000582825.1. Classification (NCBI taxonomy): domain Eukaryota; kingdom Viridiplantae; phylum Streptophyta; class Magnoliopsida; order Poales; family Poaceae; genus Hordeum; species Hordeum pubiflorum. Next base: position 1,859 of record CBMN010040997.1, read on the forward strand.
GACGCACATCCGTTCCTTGCCGCCCTTTTTGGGGACACTCGGGGTATCGCACCGCACGAATGACCCCTGCCTCCTGCAGCTTCTGTACCTCCTGGACAATAAAGTGTTGCTTCTTCGGTTCCTGACGCCGCGCCTTTTGCTTCACAGGGTGCGCATTGGGGCACACCTGCAGGTGGTGCTCGATCACCTCCCAGTCAGGTCGGTCGGCTTCCACGCGAACACATCTGTGTTTTCCCGAAGGAACGCAATGAGCTCGCTTTCCTACTCGGGGGAGAGCTCGTTGCCAATGGTGAAGGTCTGTTTTGGGTCGGGACCGCCGAAGGGCACCTACTTCGTTTCAGCTCTCTCTTGGAAAACAATAGATTTTTCTTTTCCACATCCCTCTCAGGAGGGTCCGCCTCGCTCCCGGCGGTTGGCTGTGTGGCCGTTGTGGTCTTGCGCGCGAGCTTGAGGGAGCCGACTGCGTCCCTCTCGCCGCACCTGATAGTGATGATGCCACAGCAGCCGGGCATCTTGACTATGTTGTAGCCCGGATGGGTGGCCACCATGAACTGCGAGCGCTGGGTAACCCGGGATAGCGTTGTACGTGAGGCCGATGGGTGCCACATAGAAGTCGATGAGCTTGGTGCGGTAGTTTCCGCGAGTGCCAAAGGTGACGGGCAGGCAGATCTTCCCCAGGGGGCCGTAACCCCGTCGGTCACTCTGGAAAAGGGCCTCGTGGGCCTCAACAGCTCTCGGGGCACTTGGAGCGCCTCGAAGGTCATGACCGAGAGAAAGTTCAGCCCAGCACCCCCATCAATGAGGGTTTTCATGACCACGACGTTGCTGATGGCCGGGGTGCACAGCATGGGGAGGGCACCTAAGGTGGTAGTGGACTTGGGATGGTGCCCTACGTCGATGACGATGTCGCGCTGCGCCTAGCTTGGTGACGGCATGGGTTCGCGCCCCCTTAGAGCGGCGCTCGCCTTGCGTAAGGCCGGCTTGAGGTGCTGGCTGTCGGCGGGGGCCTGGGCCCCTTTGAGGATGCACGCTATGGCGCGCAACCCCGGGCGGACTCTGGCGCACCCACACAGCGGGCGTGGACCATGTCGGGGCCCAGCCGGGCCGCCGCGCGGCGGGGAAGGGGGAGGCACCCGGTGACCCATGCCCCTGGCGTGGCGCGGCAAGGTGCGGGTCGAGTGAGGAGGCGTATGAGCCCTTCCTATGGCTGCGACGAGCCCGACGATGCGTGCCAACCAGGCATCCTGCCCAGCATCCGCCGGGCGGATGCGGAGCAGCTCATACACCACGAGCAATGCGAACTACGCGTCCCCGCCTTGAGGCGAGCTTGGGGGGAGGAGGCCGTGGCGGTGCGGCCGTCCCTCTGCACGAAAGGGTGCATAGGGGAGTCTTGATGCTCACGCGCAACGGGGTTGGTGGAGGTGTCTTCGGCACCTGCGGGGTGGTGGCGGCCTTCATGGCCCGCGAGCACAGTCTGTACGTCGCGAGCCGCTCGACGCTCGGCACACACTCGACGGGCTTCAGCCATGGGGTCGGCAAGGATGGAGCCGGAACGGAGCTGAAGAGCGGTGGCGCACCCCCTACCTGGCGTGCCANNNNTCGGAATCGGGGCTCCGCGGACCCAAGAGAGGTTCGAACTCTGGGGTGCACCGGCTCTTAAACCTCGCTCACTCTTCCTATCCTACGGCGAAGCTCCGGTGTGCTTGAGCTTGGGGGGAGGAACGATGAACACACGATCTATGTAGGTTCAGGCCACCTTGAGGTGTAAAACCCTACTCCTGCTTGTCTGAATTAGGTAGTGGTAGGATGAGAATACAATGTGTCCTTCTATGATTGCCGCTTCCCCCTTCATATAATGGCCTCGGTCCTCTTCCCCCAAAACACCTGGCGGGAAGGGTTGCCACAACAACCAGTTTGAAGGGGGACAGGACTACGGCCGATCCTGGCTAAAGTAGTCTTCGCTTGCAAAAGCCGCCTGCCATGCCGCATTGCTGGGCTCGGGGCTGACCTCCGTCCTGGCGAGCCCCGTCCCTGGTCTTCTTTCACCGAAGAGGAAACCTTTCCAGGCTCGCTTTTGGGGCCGGTGGCTAACCCTGCTTGCTTAGCACAGGAGGGAGAACTTCCCATCCGCGCCCACTCGCACGACGCCAGACACCGCCTGGCATGGCACATGGCGCCCACGTGAAGCCCCCATAGGACAACCCCAGGAGGCGGCTCCTCGAGGGCATCCTCGCAAAGCCCATGAAGCGAGGGCTCCCATGGGAGCCCCTCCCGTGGTGTCCAACCCCGGGCCGTACTAGGCCCGGATCACGCGTCGTGGCATGGGCCCTAGGCAGACGGGCCTGGGTACCCCCAGTTCCAGGAGCCCGACAGTTTCGACCTTTCTAAAGTAGCCATGGGCCCCCTTTAATAGACAAAGGGGTTACAACAGTGGCAAAATAGTCTTTTCACTTGGCGAATAGTGGATACTGCTTCTTGCCAGAGTGTCAGCAGAGGTGNTAGTGGGAAATACCTAACTCTAATGGACTAGGACTGGCGTATTGAATGCAGCGTGAGGTGTCAAGCTGGCGACGTCTCCCGGCAAGGATTGCATCTCCTTCTGTGTTGTCCGCCCAGCTACCTTCTATTATTTTGCCATGCCATAGGATGGGTGGCATAAAGCTTGTGTAAACCCCTCTGTGCTACCACGCGCCCCGGCCGGTTCCACCTATCTGCCCGCTCGCTCGCCACCTGGTCGAAGTAGACAACCATCCTGGCGACGCGGAGCCGAGCCTTGACAGGGAAGTTCTAGGCGGGTGCGCGTGCCCTTGAGCCCCCGGCAAGGCATCTTGCCAGGGTTGCTTGGCCCTTGCTTGTTGTTGTTGGAGGAATGCTCATGCCCAACAAGGTCTTGCCGGTATAGAGGATGCAGCATCTCATGCACAAGGTGTTAAGGACCCCGTTTCTTAGGACACCAACACATATCGAAACCAAATCAGTCCATCAGTGCGGTCCAAGTGGTCGAATGCGATGCTGAAGGCCACAAGTTTCAGGTGCAAAAACTAGTGTGCTACATTTCAGGGGTATTAACCCCATGTAAAACTAGGTAACCTCTCTACTAGAACATCACCTATGTAGTCTTTATGGCATCCCGGAAGCTGTGGCACTACTTTCAAGGGTGTTCCATTATAGAGGCATCCGAGGTCCCTTTAGGGGACATCATCAACAACAGAGACGCCATTGGTGCATCCCCAAGTGGGCAATAGAGCTCCTCCCTTTCAAAATCATCTTCCGCCCATGCTGAACTATTAAATCTAAGGTATTGGCAGATTTTGTGTCTGAATGGAGAGAAGCCGAACTACCTCGAGAATACAGTACATACTCACATTGGACGATGTACTTTGATGGCTCTAAAATGCTGGCTGGGCTAGGATCTAGGGTCGTTCTAACCTCACCCATCGGCGATAATATCTAGTACGTATTACAAATAATGTATATTGACTCAAATAATTCAGTTGAATACGAGGCACTGCTACATGGTTTACGGATAGCCGAATCCATGGGTGTCCAGTGTATGGAAGTCCGAGCTAACTCCAACCTCACCATATCACAAGTAAATGGCGAGTTCAACGCAAAAGACCCAAAGATAACCGCATACCGGAATGCCATCTTAACCATATCGGCCCGCTTCGAGGGACTAGAATTCCATCATATCTGACGGGATTGCAATCAAGCCGCCGTCACCCTTGCAAGAATGGGCACCATGCGATCCTGTTCCAAAAAATATATTTCTCGAACGGCTCTTTAAGCTATCCGTGGCCTGGCAAGATGTGAACATCGGCGCAGCCAACCACAATGCCGGAAAGATAGATTCTTCGACAGCCGAAGAGGACAAGGGGATAATAGGAGGCTCGTCCATCTCGGAGACAACCTCGACTCATAAAATCATGACAGTAATCGTGCCATAGACCAAGCCTATTCTCAAGTACTTACTCCATAATGAGTTACCCGATGACTAGACCGACGCACAGAGGATAATTCGCCGATCCAAGGCATATCGGGTTCATGAGGGTGAGCTATATAAAAGAAGCGTCACAGGCGTACTCCAGAGGTGTATATCTAAGGAGGACGGACGCAAACTCCCTGCCGAAATCCACTCTAGTATTGTCGGCCATCACGTTGCAGCTCGGGCCCTAGTCAGTAAGGATTTCCAACCAGGATTTTATTGGCATACAGCTAAGGAGGACGCAAATACCCTGGTAGAACGGTGCCCTGGTGGTCAGGTTTTTGCAAAAAAAACACATGCCAGCCATGGCTCTCCGGACAATCCCGATCACCTGGCCTTTTGCGGTCTAGGGGCTCGATATGGTCGGCCCCCTTAAATGGGGCTTGCACAAATACTTCCTTGTCATGGTAGACAATTAACAAAGTGGATTAAGGCTAAGTCGGTCCCAACCACTGAGCTCGTTCAGGTTATAGAATTTGTGTCCGATGTGGTGCATCGATATGGCGTCGCCCTCAGTATAATTATAGACAACGGCTCAAATTTCACTGCCAAGGAAGCCCAAGCGTGGTGCGAAAAGATGGGCATCCAACTCGACTATGCCTCCATATATCACACCCAGACCAATGGATAAGTTGAACATGAAAACAACCACGTGTTAAGCGGCATGAAGCCGCTCTTGGTCTGTTCCTTGAAGGAGTCCGACTTTAAATGGGTAGAGGAGCTTGACTCTGTACTATGGGGATTATGTACTACGTCTAACTAGTCTACTGGTTACACACCTTTCTTCATGGTGTATGGAGCTGAGGCCGTCCTACCTTGTGACATCGTTCATGACACACCTAGAGTGCGCATGTATAAGGAAAGGGAAGCCGGGCTGGATTGGCAGGACGACCTTGACTCACTAGAGGAGGGACGGAACGTGCCTCAGGCGTGTTCCACATTTTATCAACAACAGGCACGGCGCTACCAGAGCAGGGAAGTCCAGAAGAAAGCATTTAAAAAGTGTGACTTGGTCATGAGGTTTCACCCAAAAAAGCAGAAGTGTAAACTTCATCCGCGTGGTAGAGACCTTTCATAATTAAGAAAGTGCTCACCGGAGGGGCGTACCATATCTGAGACCCCACACATAACAAACTGGAGCCGAGCCCATGGAACGCCCCCCTGCTTCGGCGTTTTTACGGTTAAACACAGCCGCCCTCATTCTACCTCCTTCAATTTATGCTTAGCATCTTGTAGCTTTAGGCTTCCTTAGTTTTTTTCATTTAAGACAAAAAACATCCTTCTGCTAGTTATGGTCGGTAAATCTGAAGTGTTATGCCTCTTTCGGACACATACTATTTGTACGACAAGTACTATGCTTAAGGCTCTTCATAGCCAGTTATATTCCGGGTGTTATCCGTTCCCCATGTGATCTTCTCATTTTTTTCCTTACATATGCATCGACTTGACTTAAGTTTTTGCCAAGATGAGTTTCCTGGATCCTTTGGTTACCCCCTATGTTCCCTATTGTTCGTCTAGGAGGTAAAGTGAGCACCTCTACGATTGTTGCCACCGGGTTAACCGGATAGGCACCTTAGACACGTGAAGCAGAAAGCTAGCATTCTCAAGAATAAAATTGGCCGGGAACGATAGAAGTAATTAAGAAAATAACCAGGGGCTTACTGCCCACCTCGAACGTATACCTGGGGGCTTACCGCCCACCTTGGACGAATACCTGGGGGCTTCATGCCCACCTCCGATGCATATATCATGCCCTAATCTGGCCGATCGTGATGATCGTGAACGATCACTCAAGGAAAGTAACCGATAGCAGAACTATTTTCCATGGAAGATGTTTCTTGCGCTTAGAAGTGATATAACATAAGCTCCGTGTCACTCTGTTTTTCAAGCCACATAGCCGGATTGCCATGCTATCCGAAATATCTGGTCCACTCGTTCAGACAGAAGTAAGAAGCACTCCTTGGCCTTGGCCAATGAGGGAGAAGCCAAAGGCTGTCCAACAAAGTTTGAAACACCGGATTACAAATAACATAGCATTCATAGATACATTAATTTATTAGAAATAAGCTTAATACTTGTCCAGGCCGTCTATCAAGGACTTAGGGCTTCAGTTCTACTGGGATAAACGAGCGGCGGACATTACAGTGTCATACGATAGAAAGGTCAAAATCTCCTCCCCGTCCAGACCAGCCCGGCCTACTTCAGCTTGGCTTCCCCTATCTATCTTTGTGTAATGGGTCTTGACCATCGCCCATGCCTCTCTGGCTCCCTCCTGGCAGGCGGACATTTTCCAAGGTTTTATACGGCGTCGAGCACGTTCAGAGTGCTCGGCTAGCTCGGGCATGCCTTGAGGCACATTTTCTTCTTTGGGCCATAATGCCATGAAAACAATCTTCATCGCCCCCGCCTCGCCCCCGAGCCATCTCATGATCCTTGGTTGGTGGCATACGGGCGTCCTCGGGCAAAATGTTTGTTGCTTCTCTTGGTTCGCTTGTCAATTACACCAGTTGACGCATGCATTAGTTCAAAGCTATCCCACTTGGAAACTAAATCATATTCGAAAAGGACATGCTTAACGATTATGGATTCGCTGGGTTGCTGGTATTTCACCTCGGTAGTATCCAATTGGGCCAGGAGTCGCTCAAACTTTTTTGTTTCACCATCGTTCCTCACCTTCAAAGTATTGGCCTCTTCCTTGCACTGGGTCAGCAAAAATTGGTCATCTAGTCTCTGCGACTCGGCATATGAGTGGTCTTCGTGAGCTTGCTTCAGGTCCTTCTCCAACGGGTCGATAACTTTTGTTGCTAAGGAATATGATGTGTCAATCACATGATTGACAAGTTTGTTGCAAGTAAGTAATATTATATCAGATGCACTTGCCATGCGCTTCCCTGGTAAAAGCTTTCACTTGCTTCACCTCGGCCTGCGAAGTGCTTAGAAGCTTCTTGGTTTCAGCCAAACCTGTAGACAACTTCTCGTTCATCACCTGGGATGACGGCACAAACATCACGATCTTACTCAAGCCTCAAAATGGATACATGTACCCACACTATGACTTGGGGGCTACTGGCCTCCGCACTGATAAAATCTGTTTATCTGCATAAATAAATCCATCGATCGGATGCGCTATCCAACAAGTGTCTTGAGGGCTACTGCCTATTAAAGCACTAAAACAAAATAAATAAGTACCTCCAAGCCTTTGTCCAGGACGTCCACTAACGCTATGAAGGCGGAATGGGCAATACAGAGATTGGCATCTATTATGTCGGGGAGGCGTTTGAGTTAGGGTACGCTCTCCAAAACCCTGGTTCAATCTCTGGGGCCTTTTCGCTCAGCTGCCTCTCAACCCGATGGTGACCTTGGCGAGGCTACATTGAATAGTGCTTCGTGAGAACACACACACACACATGGCACAACGAGTACACATAGATTTACCCAGGTTCGGGCCACCTTGCAGTGTAAAACCCTAGTCCTTCTTGGTGGGATTGCTCTCACGGAAGCACAAGTGTTACAAAGTAGGAGACAACCGGAAAGTGGTCGATGGAGAATGAATGATTGGGATCGGATCTGAATCCCCCTCTAAGGTAGCAGCACTACCTCTCTTATCCTTGCCTTGGTCCTCATCCCCGAAAATATCGGCAGGAAAGAACAGCCACAGGTAGGCAATTCGAAGGGGGACTGACGCCCAGTCTATCCTAACAAAAGGTGGTCTTTGCCTACAAAGGCACCATCCATGACGCGCTACTTGGCTCGGTGATGACCTCCGTCCTGGCGAGCCATGTCATTGTGGTCGCCTTGCACCAGAATGGCAAACTTTGGGGACCTGCTTTGGGGGAGGCAACGGGCACTACACTTTAATTTTCAAAGAGGAAATCCTACTTGTCTGCACCTGCAGGCATGGTCATGTCGTCCTTGCCTGTGTGGGTGCGTCACCGACGTGGTGGGCATGCAGGCATGCGACCAGCGCCGCACGACCCCTCCAAGCGGAGGGCCTCGCGGGAAGCCACCTCGTGAGGGGGGCCTCATGAGGCCTCCTACTGCAGAAGGTGGTTGACTTAAAGAGCCTCGAGAAGGAGCCTCGCAAGGTGCTTCTCCTATGAAGATCATTAGTGGGAAGCCTCCTGGGTCCTTTGTCAGGTGTCGCTTCCTGGGCTGTAGGCAGACGGGCCATGGTACCCTGGTTCCCACTAGACCGACAGTAGCCCTCGGGCCCATGGTGCACATGTTTTGTCCGTTGGGAACGAAACGCCTCGGGGCGAAATAACGTGAGGCCTTAGTGGACTGTCGGGCCCCAGGCAGGGACGCGTGGTAGAACGATGGGATGGGGATGCCCCCACTTCCCCCACGATGCCTCGGTAACTACCCACCCTGATAAAAGTCTATCGGCATGGCATGGCTGCGGTCATTTCCTTCCTCTGCTCCATTCGCCTCCCTTGCGTGTCGCTCCTTCTTCCTTGTGCGCGTTGCTCCTCGCTCCTCCTTCCTCGCACTTCCAATCTCGCGTGGTCGCTGATACGTCTCCAACGT
>CBMN010041001.1:204-14181 GCA_000582825.1 Hordeum pubiflorum
TGGCGCGGCGGCGGCGCGGGCGCTCGAGGTGGAGAGGTGGAAAACGATGCGCGAGCGCTCGAGTGGTTCCGCGCGCGGGAGCAGACGCACCAAATAAGCGACGCGCGATGCCGTTTCGTTCCGCGCGCGGAAGCACTCATGCGGCGCGCGCTTTTTTTGGGCGGCCGTTGGAACGCCCGGTTTCGCTACGCGCGCGTTAAAACACGAAATTTTGCAGTGCGACGCGTTTTTGGCACGCCTGTGGAGATGCTCTAACATATGCACGTTACTTTCCATCGTAGGTAGTCTGATGCATAGGTAGTCTGATGCAGGTCACCGCCGCGAGCGTGCTGCCCGTCGCCAGGCCCGGGAGCTGACGTGCTGCCCGTCGCCAGGCCCGGGAGCTGACTCCAGTCGCGGAGCTCCGACGCGGGCGGCGGCGGCGGCGGCCATTCCATGGCGAATGCGGTGACAGATTGGTGTGGATTTGGATTCGGGAGACCACGAGACACCCAGATCAAAACTATCTCCACAAGCTGGCCCTAAACAAGGGGCATCCCCTAAACAAAATCCAGAACGAGTCGCGGGCATACAATGGCGTATCATATGGAGATGCTGTTGGGCACGCCGCGGCAGGTGACCCCCGGCGGCGAGCTGGGGGCCAGCAGCTCGTACGGCAGCACCCCGGCGCCGCACCGGTTCCGCCTGCCGTGGTCGGCGTTGCGCCTCTCGATGGTCTCCTCGGCGCGGCGCACGTCGGCCGCGAACATGCCGTGCGCCGCGAGGGCCTCCTCGTCGCCCGTCCACGGCGCCGCGCCCTCGTCCAGGCTCTCGCCGAGGTACTCCTCGTCGGGGGAGTGCGTCGACAGCGTGTCCACCACCGCCATGAACTTGGTCGCCTCCAGCACCCCGGGCATCGCGTTGAGGAAGAACCGGTGCGGGTCCGCCAGGAACATGGCGTACTCCGCCGCGTCGCGCTCCGGGTCCGGCAGCAGCCGCCGCATCAGCGGCGGCCGGTTCGGGACGTAGCCGCCCAGCGGGTACTGCCCGAAGTTGAGCGCCGCGTGCTGCGCCGACGCGAGCCAGACGAGCGTGGTCAGGATGGCCGCGAGGTCGCGCGGCGTGGACAGCGGCGGCCACCAGGGCGCGTCCGCGAGGTCGGCGTGGCCGACGTGGATGCACTCGTGGTACCACTCCTGGAGCTCGTCGTCGGACTGGACCGTGCCGGCGTCCGGGTAGTAGAGCTGCACGTAGGACTCCACCCAGCTGCCAATGGCAGACCACAGCAGAAGCCCGTCGTTTGCGTAAGGGTAATCCTCGATGAGAAGCCTGATGCCATGAGGCTGTGTGGAGTCTTCCACGGCCACTCCCCTGAGAACAAGAGGATGTCAGTGATCACGGTAGTACAAATCTTTCTCAGTTGCAATGTCAGGCAGTGGTGTGTGGAGGGTACATGCCTGCGGAGGAGGTCGGCGGGGAGGCCCTCGAGGTCGAAGCGCCAGTGGTTGCGGTAGTAAGCGGAGCTGATCTCGCCGGAGACAGGTCCAGGGGTGAAGCAGGACTCGATCACACCTTCGGCGTTGATCAAGCTCTGCCGCGCAAGCGCATTGATCTCCAGCGTGTACCTCATGTGAGGATGCAGGAGCTTGAAGATCGGGTGCATCGCGCTCATACGCCGGTGTGCTGCGAGGATGAATGGCTCCATTATAGCATGCGTCCTCAACCTGAAAGAGTTTGTCAGAATGTACATGGTAAGTATTTCCTTGGTCACACTCTGCAGGAGGTGCTCCAGTTTTTGAAGAGAATTCAAGTAGCAGTGGCATGATTCCAATGCATGACTAGTTTTCACTTTCAGTGAGATTTCACTGAATTTCAGTCATTTCAATAGACACCGAATTTACCTTTCAGTCAGGAATTCAAATGATTTTCAAAATGTTTTCGCAATATTCAAATATTTTTTGAATTTCAAGTGAAAGTTTTGGTCCTTCGGCCAAAATGCAAACCGAAATAACTGAAATTCAGAAATTTTGGTATGTGCTGAAGTATTTCTGAAACTGAAATTGAAAACCACTTCAGCCTAGACAGTTGATAATGAAGGATGAAAAAAAAAGCATACCAGTGATTCACAAGCTGATGAACACCGGCGTCGTTGGAGCTGACATGCGCCTTGCCAAGCATCCAGATCCAGTTGGATGTAGCATCACAGGCAGGGGTAAGGACCTTGCTGGGCTGAGGCTCCCCTGACTGGGCTGGAGGAAGAGAAAGCTCAATCGCGATTGGTTTCAATGTGCCACCTTGAGTCAGGAAGAAGATTGCCCGGGTTGCATATGCTTTCCTTCCCTCGATTGCGTTGATCCGATCCAAGAATGGCATGTACACATCATGGTGGTCTACAGTGAACAGCTTCTCCTTGTCTATTGCCTTTGTTCATAAGGTGTGTGTGTGTGATCAGAATCAGTACCAGAATGATCATCGGTACATAACTGAACAGAAATTACGATTCAGTCGTATGAACGTACCTCTTGTACTGTCAGTCCATTGAGCTGACCAGCAATGTGCCATTCGGTAATTGATGATTCAGGTGGACCGTAGATTGCAGGATCCAGCTTGCTCACTGGTGGGAAAACCTATTTCGATGTGAATTCCCCAAGTCAAGTATTTATCAAATAAATAAAAAACGGATTGCTTTCATTGATCAACCTAGAAGTATATTAGTATTGCTGATTCCACTAAGGACCATGTGTTTTTAAAGTACCGTGAGCCTCTCGATGCTAACTGGGTTTATTCCTGCAATAGCTTGTCGCGCAAACTCGTCATCACGGAGCCATGCAAACTTGTCCTCTGTGGAATGGGAGTCACAGGATTAAAGCGGCAACTCTCAGGGATCCTGAACCTGAACAAACATTTGGTGCTGGCACACCAGCATAAGGTAAACTGCGATGAACTTTACTTACTGGAAAGGATGCTAGGTGTGTCATAGCGAAGCATCCCTTCGCTCGACTCCTGAATCTTTTGGACAAATGGTATCTTCTGAAACAGGTGCTCCTGGAGGCCTAGCTTGAGCCTGAGACCCTCCTTGTACAGGTTATCAACGTGGTGGAAGCCTTGGAAGTTGTGGGTGTCAGCTGAGATTGATGCGATCAGCGACGGGATTAGGGTGTGAAGTACTGCTCGGAGCCTCCCTGATATGAAGGCTCCCTGTTTCAGTTCCTCAAATGTCTCATCACGAGGTACATATATACGATGCGGCTTCTCCACTCTGCTCTCAGATAGCATGTCTGCACCACGGTTAGATGCACATGCACAATGTTAATTCTAATACTTTTGCATGAGGTGAAATGCCAAATTGTTCTATCTGAAGAATTCAGTAGAGTCCCTTTGTAGTAATTGTTTGATTGCCAGTCTTTGAAGTTATAACTTAGCATGCCATATCAGTCACAAAGAGTCAAGATATGTAATGTAGCACCATCAGAAAAAAGTAACAAAACTACTGCAAACTAAAGACTCAATTTTTCATGAAAAGAAAAATAGGAAAACAAACGACTGTTGAACCTTTCGTGGTAAGTAGTAAATACTGGCAATGGTCATGCAGTCCAGAGACCGACAACAAAGAAAATCCCACTATGATTTCTTATGGAGTTCACAGCCACTAGAAACCAAGAAACATGAGAAAATTAAACAATAACATAATGTGCTAGATACAGTATATGGTGCTTCCAGGTTGCCACTGGACATATGGTTCCAACCTAACTATTCTGTTTCAGTTTGGTAACTCATGGTGTTTTATCCATGGAGTGCGTCAAATAGATTTTGCAAGAATGTGACCAAGACTAACTTTCAGGTCTTGTGTAAACCCATGCTTTTTCTTTGTCAAATTTGGACACCCTCGTTGGATCAAACCATGTGGTCAAGGACTACTGCCTGATGGTTCAAGCTACCAAAGTCTGACAATGACATGGCCTTTGATCAAATAGAACTGGACAAGCACTGGTAGATATAGTTGGACAATAAACATACACTTTTCCACTCTCTGCTAAGGGTTTCAAGAAGATAACAGAACTTACTAGTATCAGTTGGTGGACGACCGGTCCGACATCGACGTGGGTAAGGGATCTTGTCGCCTCCAAGGATGGGTCTGACGAACTCTTTCCCCCGGTCTGGATTCCCCAGATCGTTGTACATTGCATAATCATATATTTGGTCAGATATCTTTCTAACCCCGGTACCATCTCCTCGTAGATCTCTCAGCGCCTTCTCCCTTATTTCTCTAAGCCCGGGAGGTGTTTGAGACGGTAAATACGGCTGCATGAGGAGATCATCCATACATTATCACAAATCCGGTAATACAGACTCCCGGCAAATTGAGTCAAACATTAGGAAAATCACTGTAGTACTCATTAAGGAAATCAACTATACACCATGTTTTGGGGAAAAGTCAACTATAAACCATTTTAGAATACGGAGACCATAGCTTAAGTTGGACTAGCGTTTATATATACACTATGAATTTTCAATGGTTCTTGACTAATTCTTCAGCATATCCTAAGAGATCGACGAGCCTGTCAGTGTTAACAGTGCTGGAAAACATAGACATGATTTTTTCGAAGGAACAGATATATGACACTGATGTCCACTTCGTTTCATAAATGCAGTGGGTTAGTGCTAGGAGATTGTTCTCGTACAGGCCATAGATTTTATCTACTTGGGCCTGCTGAAAAGCTAACACAGACAATGACATGTCTCAATCAGATCATGCATTCAAATTGGCCTCCTAGTTTTGCAGTTAATTACCTCCTTTACTTCATTTTTATCAGATTCTAGTTTTATTTTCAGACTGTAGCTAATGGCCTTCTTTCTCCCTCTATCAACATCATAGACAACGATGCACCACCAACTTTAGCAGCCAAAAATCTCGGTTAATCAACGCATGATTGCTAGCTGTTACGTGCACCCAGTCAAGACCATAACCCACTGCTACCAAGTCCTAACAAAATTTTGTCTTCCTGAACCTGAAGCAAAAAAGAAGTAGTACACGCACCTTGTTGCTGAAGAAGACCCTCTTGGCGTCGCCGGGCAGCTCGCCGGTGGTCTGCACCCAGGAGTTGCAGTCGAAGTAGACGGCGCCGCACGGCAGCCCGCCCTCGATGACGATGCTCTCGAGGAAGAACTCGCGGTGGTGCCGGTTGGCCACGACGACGGCGCCCGGCTCGCCGAAGCCGGCGTCCACCGTGAACTCCGCCGTGTACACCACGTGATCCCCCTTGGCGCCCCGCTTCTCGCACCAGTCCTTGATCGACGCCCCGCCGCTCCGCACCGCCTTCTTCGTCCCTGCCGGTCACGGAGACGATGCACCATATGAGCGTCACGTGTGGCAGTGGACGTGGCACCGCACCGGCACGAGTTGGAAAACGTGGGAGCGGACAAAAGTAAAATCTGGGACTCCACACAGCTTTGCCGGCCACATGATGGGAAGAAATAAATAATGGGGAGGGGAGAAAAACATGCTGATTGCAGCAGTGCATAGTGATTCTGGTCGGCCCCCTCAACAAAAAGAAAGCGATTCTGCCCGGTCACAAAAAACACAAAGTGATTCTGATTATCAGCTTTGCAATATTCGGCAGTGGTTCTTGGTCCTTTATCATATCAGCTTCATGGGGAGTGAAGGTCCATGGAAAATGTGGAGGGAGTATCCTGCTACTGCAAACACCCACATGACCATATCACAAACACACCATTATTGGATCGTCCGTCTGCAATCTGCATCTCCTGGTCCTGGCTGGTGGCTGCTACCTACCGATTAGGACCATCGGGGGAGAGCAGCATCCCGGAAAGGCAACACCTCTGCGTACCTGCGCTAGCTCCAAACAACTCGAACGAGCAACGATCGGAACGATGCCAACACGGAGTACTATTTTGGCAAGATTGAAGAGCTCGACAAGCGATTGGGGAGGTCAACTCGGCCAAGAATGGATGGAAGGGGAAAGAGACAGGGAAGGAAGGAAGGATGCTCTGATTACTGCTCGCTTACTGGGATCGATCTTGGTGCTGATGAGCTCGAGCAGGACGCCCCGGCCGACCATGTCCCAGAGCGCGTCCAGGTGGCCCGCCACCGCCTCCTTGAGGTCCTCCTTCTGCTTCCGCCGCACCGTCAGCGCCGCCCGCAGCGCCACCTTCCCCTGCGGCGGCCTCCCCGCGCCCTTCCCGGCCGACGCCAGCCTCGGCAGCTCCTCGCTCACGGCCGCCACCACCACCTTCGCGCCCCTCCTCCCCCGCCGCTCTTCTTGCCGCAGCGGCGCGAAGCAGAGCTCGTTCCGGCTCCTCCGGGCCTGCGAACTCGCGGTCGCCGGCCGCGCTAGGCCGGCCAGCTCCCTGCACGAGGCGGCCATGCTAATGACCGGCTCCTCCGGCGCCGGCCCCTCGGATCTTTGGTTGATTCCTGATGGCTCTGCTGCTTACTGTAGGTGGGAGGAGCCAGTGAGGTGAGGTGGTTAGCCGAGAGCCCCGCAGCGTTGGAGCACTAGAGTAGTGCCCTGCAGTACGGTCGAGCCGAGTCAGGGAGAGAAGAGTCGTGTGAGCCCTCTGGTATGTGATGTCCCGTTCGAGTTTTATATTTGCACGGTCAAGCGTGAACGGAGGAGAAGATACAGTAGACATGGAATGGAACGCACACTACGACCAAGCTGCATGGTTGCTGTTGACCCGTGCAGTATGTGTTTTTGGGCTCTGGCTGAACGTGTGAACCCGCGCTTTCGGCTGCTCATGATGAGAGACGATTTCGCTGGTGCCGGAATAGCCACTTGCACCCAAATGGAACAGTTTACGCAAAGGAAGATAGGAATCTCCGAAAAGGATGTTGGATTTGTGCTGATGTCTAGTTATGTCGCACGTGCTAGTACTGTGGATTGGCTAGCATTTCTGGTAAGATTAAAAAACACGAGGGTTGGAAAATATCTATTGCCCATACTTAGATGGATGAATGAACATGATATGAAGAATAATGGTGATATTTTTCGCGGCGAGTTAACATTTTCAGAACCATGTGAGGAATTTGCAGTTTAATACTGCGAAGAGTTTGTCTTCCTTCGAGAATTGTCACCCTGCATGGCCAGAAAAACATTCATAGGAAGATAAAACAGGAGGTTTTTCAAAACCCGGATTTTTCAACAGAGAGGGAAGATCAATGACATGGTTTAGAACGATTTCTCGGCTAACCTCTCTTCACTCCCTAGCCAGCATCACACCAGATTTACTGGAGGAGTTGGTGGAAGAATTCATGGGCCTATTTGCAGATTCACAGGGTGTGCCCCCATGCCCCAGCGCGCACTTGCGATCATCGTATCAACCTGCTTCCTCGCACAACTCCAATGATTGTACGTCCTTATCGTTACTCATAGATTCAAAAAGATGAGCTGGAACGACAATGTGATGAGATGTTGAAGCAAGGTACTAACTCATCCTTTTCGGCTCCGGTGCTTCTTGTCAAACAACGGGATGGATTAATGCGTTTTTGCGTCGACTATCGTGCTCACAATGACAGGACTATCAAGGATAAAATTCCTATTCCAATGGTGGAAGAGCTCTTGGATGAACTTAATGGTGCTCGCTTCTTCACCAAATTAGATTTACGATCAGGGTATCATCAAGTGCGTATGAACCCTGTCGATGTAAAAAAGACGTCTTTTAGGACCTACAAAGGATTGTTTGAGTTCATGGTCATGCCCTTTGGGTTGACTAACGCCCCGACAATATTCCAGGCTCTCATGAATAATATCTTACGCCCTTTCCTCCGCCGGTTTGTTTTGGTCTTTTTTGATGATATTTTTATTTATAGCACTTCCTAGTCAGACCACTTAAGGCGTGTCAGATATGTGTTCCACCTTCTTCGAGATCATCACTTGTTTCTCAAAAGGCCCAAGTGCTTATTCGGTGTCTCCTCAGTGACTTATCCGGGCCACGTCTTCACCAGCGAAGGTGTCGCTATGGACCAACAAAAGGTTCAGGCAGTGACTAATTGGCCGCCTCGCCGGTCTGTCCAAGCCTTGCGTGGATTTTTAGGCCTGGCTGGGTATTACAATCGCTTCATCAAGGATTATGGTACACTCACAGCTCCTCTTCCAAAGTTATTGAAGAAAGGATTTGCTTGGACGATCGAAGCAGAGATAACGTTCCTTGTTCTAAAAAGGCGCTTGTATCATCTCCAGTGCTACAATTGCCTGATTTCAGCTTGGACTTTGTGGTAGAATGTGATGCTTCCGATTTAGGGTTTGGGGTTGTGTTACATCAAGGAATTGGTCCTATGACTTTCTTTAGTAAACAGATTGCACCTCGACACAAGCATCTTATTTCTTATGAACGCGAGCTCATTGGCTTAGTGCAAGATATGCGTCATTGGCGGCCATATTTATGGGGAAGATCCTTTCTTGTTCGCACAGATCATTATAGTTTGAAATTTTTGTTGGATCAACGCCTGTCAACTATTCCACAACATCATTGGGTGCGTAAGCTCCTTGGATTTGATTTTCGTGTCGAATTTCACCCTAGTCGCCAGAACATTGTGTCAGATGCTTTATCACGTCGTGATGATGATGAAACACCAGCCGATCTATGCGCCATCTTCGGTCCACAATTTTCCGTCTTTGAGAACTTGCGCCAGCAAGGGGATAGTGACGAGGAGCTATGTGAATTAAACGCTCGCATCTTGGCCGGCACTACCAAGCCTCATTGGAACATAGTTGATGGTTAGTCACATTCAAGAGGCGTGTATATGTGCCTACCACCTCTCCTGCATTACCAGCAATACTAGAAGTAACACACACAATTGGCCATGAGGGCATTCAGAAAATGTTACATCGGCTTTGGGCTGATTTCCATGTACGATAGGCCCACAAGTTGGTTCGGAAGTTTGTGCAAACTTGTGTGACATGTCAACGCAACAAAGGCGATCATTTACACCCTGCAGGCCTGTTGCAGCCGTTGCCAGTTCCGCAACAAATATGGGACGACATATCTATGAATTTTGTGGAGGGGTTCCCACGTGTGCACAGCAAATCAATCATACTTACAGTGGTGGATCGTTTCGCTAAATATGCACACTTTATTCCTTTGGCACACCCTTATTTCGCTGCTTCTGTTGCTAGAGTATTCTTTGATGAAGGGGTTCGCTTGCACGGGATGCCAACATCGATTGTCAGTGATCGTGATCCAATTTTCACTAGTCGCTTTTGAGAGGAACTCTTTCAGTTGGCTGGTGTACAACCTAACAAAAGCTCATCTTTTCATCCCTAGTCTGATGGTTAGACAGAGGTTGTCAACAAAGTGATTGCTATGTACTTACGTTGCCTTTCAGGCGATCGGCCTTGACAAGACAGAGGTTGTCAACAAAGTGATTGCTATGTACTTACGTTGCCTTTCAGGCGATCGGCCTTGACAATGGTTGCAATGGCTTGCATGGGCTGAGTATTGTTATAATACTTCATATCAGTCCTCTCTTAAGGAGACAACTTTCATTTTGGTTTATGGGCGTGACCCTCCATCTTTGCGCTCTTATGAGCCAGGCTATGACAAACTACCTGCAGTGGATTCTCTTCTCCAATACCGTGATGAATTTCTTGTTGATATTAGGGAGCGACTCGTGCAGGCTCAACAATACTATAAGCGACATTGTGACAGTCACCATCGAGCGCTTAGTTTTGAGATTGGACAATGGATTTGGTTGCGTTTACATCATCGTCAGGCGACATCTTTGGCAATCAAGGCTCGCTCGAAACTAGCTCCCCTGTTTTATGGACCATACCAAGTCACGGAACAGATTGGTTCAGTAGCTTATCGTCAAAAACTTCCAGAGAAAGCTCGGATTCATGATGTCTTTCATGTTAGCTTATTGAAGCCTTACCGTGGGGAGACTCCTGCAGTTCCGCCACCATTGCCTCTGCTTCACAATGGGTGTGTGTGTCCTATTCCATAGAAGGTCCTCAAATCACGCGTGGCTAGGGGTAAACTACAAATTCTCATCCAATGGCAGAAACTACCAGCTACTGAAGCTTCTTGGGAAGAGGCTGAGGAATTCTAGAAGATATATCCACAATTCCAGCTCGAGGATGAGTTTCTTCTCAAGGAGGGGAGAGATATCATGTGGAGATCTAGGTATCAGAGGAGGCACCATGCATCCAGACCTCCAGCTGAACAGGCTAAGCATTCCTAGTATTAGTTGGCTGCAACATGAGTCCATGTGCTACAAGTGTCTTAGTAGTTGCACGTTCAGTTTAGGGAAGAGTCCTAGTCCAACTTTGCCTTTGAGTCCTATGTGCAAGGCCAACCTCTATATAATGAGACAACCATCGTTATTATAAGCAAGTCACGAATTCTATTTTCCCAATCATGATCTCTTTGTTTCTTCCTGCCCTAATTCTGGTGCCCTTCCCCCTGCTCCTCTCCTACTATTACGGCTCCACTAACAGGATGCCGCAAGGGTCCTGGTCCCCGACCTCTTGCCTATCATAATTATCGTCTACGACCAATCGATGCTCGTGACAGTAATACATAAATTGGTCTTGCCTTTTGTGATCGGTTTAATCTCCCCCTCCCATAATTAGGGAGTTCCTGGTAGGCCTTGGAAGATGATATAGTCCTAGGATATTATCAGCATTAAGAACCTCCTCAACAGATATCCAAATATCAACAACAAAATAAAATAGCCTCCTAAACCTGTGATGCAAGGGTGTGATGGAACCATCAATCTTCCAATGAACTGACCAAAACAAAACCGTGTCAGCTTTGTATACCTCGAGTCCTCGACCCAGGTGATTTCCCTTAGTTTGTCTACCTATCCAAAGATATCCTTCCACCAAAAAGAACCACATGCAGGTAATAGGAATTCCAAATTAACCGCACCCAAGGGGTGTCATGCTTATTATAAAATTTGAAAAGCATGTTTTAACAACAAAGCCTCATGCTGCACCCCAAGGTTGAGAATACCCAGACATCCCTTTATTCTTGGGTTTGCAGATTAAATCCCAAGCGGCAAGAGAGAGAGGAGGCTCCTGCATGTGTTTCCTCCAAAGCCATTGCTTCTGAATTCTTTGCAATTGCTTCAGGATACCAGATGGGATCATCAAACTGCACAAGAAAATTAATGGCATGGGTTATAAAGAAGAATTCAAGAATTCTAATCTACCTCCTTGAGCCAACAAAGAGCTGCTTGTAGCCATCCTCCTTTCCATACAATCCACCAAGGGTAACAAGTCTGCAATTCTTGGCCTAGTAGTGCCAACAAGTAAACCCATGTATGTAAAAAGCATGGTCCCAACTTGACAACCAAAAGCTGCTGCCTGTCTCCTAGTATCATCAGAACTTACACTGGTGGGAACAATACCATGACAAATTTGTTTTGCCATGGCTACTTGTTTTGAACAATAGTCATCGTACAACATGCATTTAAACACAGTTTGTCATGAAAGTAGAATATCCATTGACATGGTAATTTCAAATGATTTTTGGCCATGTAATGGCAATTTTATTCCACATATCATGGCAACTTATTTTGTATGTCCTTTTTGTTTTATTTTTGTTGAAAATCATAGACGTGTTGCAATTTCACCTTCAGTTGATCAGATAGATTAGATCATTTATTCTGTTAAAGTTGTCATCGGATCATTCCTGTTTTTTTATAAATTAAAGCATGGCAATTTTATTATTGTAGATACTTTGGCACATTTATTTTTAAATATACCTAGGTAAATTTATAAATTAGAGGATGAGAGTTTTGTATAGTACATCATGGCAATTTTTATAATACATGGCATGGGAATTGTAAATTTATATTTCTCTTCCTTTCAAGTATCAAAATTATGTTATTTTTTGTTAATGGAAAATTTTATTCTCCAAAAAGTGGATTAATTGGGTCTACCCAAATTTCTCCAGCGCGCACCATGTGCCAGTTATTGTTCACCCGAACGACCCGCTGGAGCAAATAAATGTGGAAAGGGCCTACCCGAATCGTTTATTTTGGCGCCCCTCCCTCGGAACGTCAGCTGCATATTGCGGTCATTTTTCGTTAGTTTTCTCTAAGTGACATCTCAACTGCCCCATGTCTTATTGACACGCTTTATTTAGTAAGACAATAAAAGGTTACCAAATAAAATCCTTTTTTTTCTGATAGACAATTCCGTTAACAATTAAATGTCTCGCAAATTACAATCATTGCCTACGACAACCCACTACAATTTAGCGTACCAATGTATGCATATTTATATCCCCACTGCAACACACCAACAATTATCCGGCCCTAAAGAATCTCGTTGAATCTACAAAGCCATTTACTCTGGTGGTCGACAATATTAGCATTGAAGTTTTTTTATTTTTTTACTTTTCAAACATTGGGTCTATATGAAGTCTACATTGCGATCTGCCATTTGGTAGCGGAGAATGGTCTTTGTACCATGTGCTCATGACCATGACCAATTGACCATTAGACTTGATTTTGCGGCTTTGCCCACGGGTTCGTTGTTCAGCTCCAGCCCACAAATTTTAATTCTTCGTGGTACTGTTACACGTGTTTTTTTTTCCTTCGAGACCACTTACTTGTAGTTGTCCTAAAACAGAAGCATAACTGATTTTTTTTATTGGTGTAAACCCTGCAACAAAAGTTCCATGCGAAGGGAACCCTGCAACAAAAGTTTCTTCCCTTCAGTTTTGCATGTTTGTTAACTTGCACTAAAGGTGAGCTCTGGCTGTGCAACTGGTAAGGGCATGACGCAAGAGGGATGAGTCCATGCGAGTGACTGCCTTTTAGTTTTATTGTAGATACAAATGAAGTAATCTTGTATACGTTCGTCAGAGTATGAAACTAGCTTACAGTATACGATTATCATATTGTTGGCGAGGTAAAAGTGCATTACTATCCTTTTCCCTATCTTTGAGTACTTTTTTCTCAAGTCAACTACCCTGTATACAATTAGGCCCTTCCCAGTGCATCGGTGGTAAGGATGCCACAGAGACAAAAAGGTGATGTGACAAAGCAATTAAAGAAAAGAGAGCATTATGGTGACCCCAGGAGGAACCGGTTCTAAGCGCGTGAACCTATGTAAAATGACTACCAACCAATGCATGGAAAAGTTTAATTATTAAACAATTCTATGAGGAAAGATTAACAACAAAACTTAAGCACCTATGCATTGGGGAGACTAGTTGCTAAGGTTTTTAATACACTTGGCACCTCCTCTAAGCACGTCCATTGGAACCAGCCTAATAAACCTGGTTTGAAAGCGCAGCCCCGTATGTATGTACATTAGTAGAAAACGCTGCACCTAGTATTATGCTCGTCTCTTTCAAGGTTTTAATTATGGCTAATAATTCGAGTCTAAAAGTCTCCGTCGTAGTAGAACTATTCGTAGTCATTATTACATACCCCCCCCCCCCCGCGTCGCCCCTCCTCTGGCGACTCGGGGGAAGCCCCCGTCGTGCCGCCGAGTTCGGCCCCTCCCCCCCGCCAGCCTAGCCGCCACCCGAGGACGCCGCCGACGAAGGCCACGCGCGCTCCGGTGAAGGTGGCGACCGAGCACTTTTCTGCTCCTCGCGACCTTCCCATCGCCCGAGGAGGGGCGACGCGCCGCGCTGGATCTAGAGGCCGAGCTCGGGGTCAGGCGGCGGCGGCTGGCCCGTCGGCGGCGGAGGGGCGGTGGCTGGCCCGTCGGTGCAGAGGTGGTGGCGGAGGCTTCGTCAGTGGGGCGGCACGACAGTGGGACGGCGCCGGTGCTCCCAGGAACCGGACGGCGTGGATCTGACGAGGCTCGTCCCCGCTGCGGGGCGCGCGGGTTGGCAGCGCCGTCGATGCGGGCGTGCAAGGAGGCCGCGGCGACGGCGCGTGTGTGCAAGGGGCGAGCGCGGATCTGGCGCGTGGCGGGGGTCCTGCAGTGATGGATGCGGGAGCACGAGGGCCCGGGCGGCGCGGACCTGCTGCTCGGAGGTCGCGAAGGGTGAAGGTGGTCAGATCCGGCCGGA
>CBMN010041002.1:0-11383 GCA_000582825.1 Hordeum pubiflorum
CCCTGGCCTCACGAACCGGGACCGCATGGGTCCCGGTTCGTGAGTGAACCGGGATTAATGTGATTTCAGGCCTGAACCAAAGCCCTGTTTTCTACTAGTGACCTTGTATATGTACGCAGCCTCTGAACATAATCGAGTGTGTTGAATCTCTTTCTCCTCTCCCTCGCTAACAGATGCAAAATGTATTCACCATCATTGCCTTGTATAAGTAAATGAAGGGAGTAATTTAATTTATGCGTACAATTCATAGTGGATAAACAGTAATTTGAAACTGGTTTAAACGTAATTTGATCTTGGACATGCGTATTCTCAGGTCTATATATATTCTAATGGTCCTTGCGTTGGAAACTTTTATCAATTGATGTTTGAATCAGTCTCCGGATAGTTAAAGTCTGCAGCATTGGAGAGAAGGTTCTCATAATGTTAGCTAGTAGATCAGCATACGTTCTCTTAAGCTTAAAAATTCAGATGCAAATTAAGAAAAATGGAGTTTACCCCAGCATTGGTGATTCTGGTTCTTCATCCCGTTCTGCATGCGCTGAATGACCGAGTTCCAGGAAAATTGATTTTTTTCCGTCAGCAGCGGTAATGTTGTACCTTATACTTCCCGGGTTTAGTTTTGCTTTCCCATTCAACTGCGAAATTGGAATAACATAAAATTATATATCGTATATATAATCATGGAAAAAAATAGCACGCTACGCAAAATAGCGTCGCCCCTTAAAATATGCTATTAACATGCTATAGCGCTATATCATGCTATTAGCGAGACATTATACGTTGACCGATTTAGCGAGACAATTCTATATACGCTATAGTGTGCTATTAGCGGCGGTATATCGCGCTATTTTTTTCAGTGTATATAATACATTGATGTGCATCTTCACGTAATATACGGTATGTTAGTTGGGAAATTTAATAGACGATTTTCTTTTCATTCCAAAATATGACTGACATTAGGCTCTTGTCTAAACTAATTAAACCAGGAGAGCTTTCTACTACTTTGATTCCGTATGTCCTGATATTTAACGTAACAAAATATTTCTATGAATTTCACCATTTAGTGATAAGAAAAAAGCGAGGCCATCTATATATTTACAAGAAGCCTTGAAGCTCTACCTTAATTAGTCTAAGAAGCTCTACCTAAATTCTTCACGTGAATGACCTAGCAACAACATGTCCGAATAATTTGGTGTATATCTTATAGTATTGTGTTTTTAATGGGTATAAAGTTTCATACAATGTACAGTTAACCCAAGTTTTGTAATTTCACTTTGAAATCATGTGCTGGTGCACATATTGACTACTAGTACGCTTTCATAAATTTTGATAGAGTATGCACACCTTATTCTGCAAGTCCATACTCTCTCGACGACTGATGTTTAGTTTCCTTTGTAAGTCTATATTTTCCTGGCGTACAAGACATTCCTGCAGTTAAACAGGTTATGATAAAACACAATATAAACAACCAGCCCTCTGTAAGATACGTAGTATTGTCGAAAATCGGAAAGATTGTGAACTAACATTTCTCTTTAACTCCTCCATTTCATCAACCATGATTTTTTCCTGGACAAAACAATTAATAGTCACTGACACTGTAAATGCATGATCCTCGGAGACATGGGAATACTCCATAAGTCAACATTACCTTAGTTAGCCGAATGTTATGCAGGATCATTTCTACCTGATTCTCTAAACACTTCAAGTCTTCTAAAGTTAATCCAGATAGATGGTGTCCCAGCAACTGCCTGTAGTAGCTTAGAAATGGTACACATATATCATCTGATGCACCACTCTCCAAATGTAATATTATAATTTGTAATTTACTCAAAACAATCACTAGGTTACCTAATGTAACGCATTCATGTAGGCTCAAACGCACCCCTGCGGGCATTGACCATGGGCTTATAGCATGGGCGAGAGTATGGCTCTACGGCAGGTCACGCGGAGACCTTGACTTACCTGCGGGCATCAGTTTTCTGCTATGGCGTCTACAAATCATGGGCTTTGTGAGATCGTTTGTTGCGGGGCACGGTTTTCTCTGTCTAGCGTTGGCGGTCACTGTGTGTTGCTAGGAGGAGGTTTGCGGACGTGCAGTTACTGGGAGCTTCCAGATCTTCCTGTGATTGGCAGGATTTAGCATCCCCTAATCCTTGGCATCGACGGCGAGGTTGGCCCTGTGGATATGAGTGAGATGGTTTCTCATGGGTATGGGTGGTCTGCATTGTGATTTTTGTTGTCCAATTTTGACGAGCGAGGTTATCTTAGGGTTGTCATGCTAGCAGCAGGGGTAGTGCATGCAGTGATGATGACTGATGTTGGACAGCCAGTGTTGAAGGCCGGCACAAGTGTTTCCCATCAAATCAGGTTGGATTGAACCTGCTATCTATCGCATGTAGCGGGAACAAATTACCACAAGCAACAGATTGCAGTGTCCTATAGAAAACAAACTTTTCTTCTTTTATCATGTTTCGATGTTTGAATTCATTTTTTTTAAGTTAACCGTATCACTGTTTCTCTAGAGGGACGAATAACTAAGTAACCTATCGGTTTTCGGAAATACCTATTGGAACAAAAACCATGGTGAGCAGTTATTGTTAGTAGCATATTGTAACTGTTTTTGCCTTGATTTCAAAAAACATAACCGGGAAGTCTTTTCTTCCTATTTGTAAGAGTCTAGATCGTTTGGGGCCAACTTAAAAATAAATGAGTTTAGTCAAACTTACAAAACTCTGATTAGATGATTTATTTCAAGACATGATTTGGTAGCTTTATTACTTTTGAAAAATACACACGAGTCTATGATATTATGTAATACTACGTTTTGCTCCAAAATGTATATTTCTGTGTATTGTGGAAATAGAAGATGAAATTGTGTATCCTGGATGATAAGTACTTATTAACTTGAGAATAAGAGAAATATTCCCATTATACTTACATTTTTGATTAAAAAAATCACAAGTAATGACTGGAGTTAGTACGTATACGTAGTTGGATGTCTGCCATACCTATGTTTCTCTCGCAAGTTATATAGGTGTTGCTCCAGGCGAGCTCCTTCCGCTTGCCAAAGCTGTTAATGGACATTCAAACAGCAAAATTTAATGTGTTCTCTAGAACAAGAAGTAGCACAATAATTGGTCAGCAATATGGGCTATCATCAGTGCCTCATAACATATATATGGACGAACAAAACCATCTATGATGTACCTTATCATATAAGGGGTTTCCTAAAATCACATGAGTATCCGGGTGACCGTGCATCTGATCAGCTAGAATTTCGACAAATTGTTATATATGTCGGCATATTGATTTGAATTAAGATAGCCTTGACAATAATTATCAGATGACCATAGAAGTATGATACTGTTAATGACAATGTCATAAAAGTATCACCAAATGGCATGATTAAATTAAGAGTATTTTCAGGCAACAAATTTGAATATTTTGTTTGGTACTAAATGAATCAAATTTTATAAGGTTGACAAAAAAAAACTGTAAGTCCAATACATTCTTACTGGTCCTTTCTTTTGCTTGAACAATATTCATGTTATGCACATACATGGCATGAGGGTAACCACATACTTCCGAAGAAAAAACTTTGAAATTTCTGTAAGGACGTACTCTTTGGTGTAGGAACTTGCACGAAATGAAGCACATGTCAACTTACTCTGAATTATTACCTTTGCCTCTGCGCTTGCACTCAGGAGTTGTTGGTCCTCTTTCACTAGTTGGTATCTTTCGATTGTTGATTTCATCCTGCCAAACAAGAGTGAACATATTATAATATCTTAGAAGAACATTTATTAGCTTACATACAAGACATAATTAGTGAGGTTTGTTGTCTGTGAGTGAAGGTTCGGGCCACTAAGGTCACTGAGGAATAGTATGACAGAGTACACACACATGTCGTATGAAATACATCTTACAGAATGCTTGTTTTCTAATGCTTTATAACATATATCGTAAGAATTTGATATTTAGTAATTAATCATCCAGACAAATTATTTCCATATTATCACCGTAAATGCTCGCAACAAACAAAGTGCGTCTATGATGTGTACTACCAAGGACGCACCAACATCTAGTGGTGGACCACGTCAAGGGACAAGTGGTGCTCTTGCCACATGAGAAACAAGTGCGGCCGTCCAAGGGTGTGCACGAGCAGCAACCGAGGCTTGCATGGTCTCCACGACCAGCCGGATTGACCAAACTATCAGTTGATGTGTTCTTTTGTGATGCAGATGGTACGGCTGGAGCAGGAATTATCTTGCGTGATGATATGTGATACATCATATTTTTAGCTTGTCGATCCTTGAGTTCGTATCGGGATGCGCTGGAGGCAAAGCTCTCAGCCTTTAGGGAGGTTCTCGTGTTTGCCTTGCAATGGACTACACTGCCTATCGTTGTGGAGGCCGAGTGTCTCGAGGCGAAGAATCTGGACTCTCAAGGGCACATAGGCCTTTCGACATGCACCATGCTGTTGGATCCTATATTGAGATCCCTACAGGAGGGCAGAGAGGTGAAGATCACGGATGTGAAGCATGATCAAGATGCTGCGTGTCACTTTTTAGCTAATTTTGATAGATGTGAGAATCACACAGCTTTGTGAATTTGTTCAAGGCAGGGTGATGTTCGGAAACTTTTAAGGTGGACTGCCCTTTGATTGAGTAATGAAAGAACCGTACCCCTCACAAAAATAGGACACACCAACCAAGGAATATAACAAATGCGGTTCTTCTAATCTACATATTCTAATATACTCTGGATAAATTGCTATAAAAATATTTTATCCAAAGTTTCTAGATGAAGCATAAGTTTGTTTATTTATTCAGAACTGACTATGTGTTACGTTGAATCACATGAGTTGTCTCCTATTTTGAACCTAACTCCCTTACTAAGATAATTGCTTTCTCGACCCCCAGTCCGTATAGTTTCGGTAACTCTAACAAGTTAAAAAATGAGTTGTGTCCTTTCAATTTTTGACTGCTCAAGTCCTAACTAGCACATCCCTGAAACCATTAATACCTAATAAAATAGATTTTTATTCCCAAAATGTAGCCGTCTCTACTAAATTTAGTCCAAAGTCTCAAATGTTTAGTAAAAATAGCCAGCCACCACGCCTTCCTCTCGGCTCCGACCCGCCACGCCTGTCACGACCACCGCCATGTCCCCTACACCATAACAGATAGACATTGACATCCCACAGCAACGCCGACCACTTCCGCACATTCTCCTCGCTCGGAAGCACAAAAATCTGATTTTCGATTGTCGATGGTCCCGCCGTCCCACAGCTATTCCCGGTGATCAAGGATGTTCGTTTTGCTGGAAATCAGACCGTTCAAACATAGAGATGACGTAGGATAGTTAAATCCAACTCCAAGAGGGCGAACGATGTCACAACTAGCAAACAGGTATGTACCTCCACCCCATCTCCATCCCGAGATCCCAACACCGAATAGTCTAGTTAGGGATTGCTTTGCACCAAATGCAGTATATGCTTCCTATTTTCAGTGCTAAAGCTGTGAAGAACTTTATCAATAGTTTCAACAGAGAAGGGATACATAAAGACAATGAGTACAAGTCTATTGTTGAAGATTACCACAACCATGCAAGTCGTTGCTTATGGACGCCCGGGTGATGTCATTTGAAGACAGCGTTCTGTTTTGGATGTTCTCATTCGGCAGTGCGTAAGACTATTTACGATGTTGTGATCAAAATACATACAGAGGAGTACTTAGGTGTTCCTAATGAGAAATATACTGAGAGGATCAGTGCAGAAAAGGAAAAGAGAGTATGGACCATGATGCTTGGATAATTTAATTGTACACACTGAACATGGAAGAATTGCTATATGGCTTGGGAGGCATATACATAGGGCATTCTAATGATCCAACAATAATTCTTGAGGAGGTATCATCACATGATCTCTCGAGTTGGCACACATACTTTGTGATGCCTTGCTCACACAATAATCTAACTATCCACTATAGATTTCCACTTTTCCATGGCTGGTTGCCGGTTACAATCTCTATGGGCCATATTTTTGAACCAAATTCACCATCCAAAAGGAAACAAGAAATATTCATTTCCAACCATGCAAAAATCTATTAGAAAGGTTTTTGAGAGCTTTTGGTGTGCTTAAACGACATTTGCGGTTGTCCCTTGTTGACTATTAGAACCCTGATACGTTCCGAAAGATCATGAGTCTATGATTTTCTTGTAGATACATAAATGAGTAAACTTCTTTCACGCTTTCGTTACTGTGTGAAACTTCTTAATTCTCTCCGGCTCTCTCTCCCTCTCTCTCTCTCTCTCTCTATCTATCTATATATATATATATATATATACATACATAATAAATGTTTTCTATCACCTAGGGGTAGTTACCTTCATGTGAGTTTGTATGTTTTATGTACTATCTGTCAAAACGGGAAGTATCTACGTATACTATGTACTATATAAGAATGTTTAGGTAGTATATATACTATTTTTATGTGGAATATACCATATTTGCACCATACTCTTTTTTACTTACAAATATGTACATATTTCACAAAGATAATAAAATCTATGGGCACACATGCAAATTTTTGTGTAACTTAATTTTAAAAATCTTAGATGTAGTATATGAACATTGAATGGTCTCTCTCTTTCGCAACTCACTTCTGTTGGGAGCAAAGCCGTCAGAATCGAGACTCAAGTCTTAGAATCTTATGACCTTACGATCGAAACTAGCCCCTCCGATTCTACGATTTTGCTCATAGAATCTAAGTTTCTACGATCCTGGTATTTATGATTTTACGATCCACGATCCTACCAACGGAGCTCCGATCCGATTCAGAATCTCGATTCTGACAACTAAGGTTGGGAGAATCAGTAGGACTATGGCACAAAATCTTGGTCGATTTGTCTTTGGGAAGGGCCATGTGACCTCCCTCTCTATATCAAGGAGTACGTCCCTGTTAGCAAATAGAATGGGCGGGGGAGGCCTTGATGTAGTTACATGTATATGACAGGAAACCAATAAGAACAACTTAACATTTGTTCTGAGGAAGCTTTGAGCTATTATCCTACCTACCACAAAGACATCATAACATCCGAAGAAACCAACTCACATTCGATACCTCAAGGAAGTATATGACACAACTCTGTCCTCTGGTGAGTCGATATGCAAGGATAAGGCTTTTCAAACGGAGTACATACTGAGGGCGAAAGCAGACTAAGGTCAGTGCCCCAAGGGGGAAAACGACACTCGTCAGTTCTTCCATCGTGGCCAATGCAGCGCTGAGCTTTCAAAAGGGATCTCTGACACATGATATCGCTGATCCTGACACGTGACATACCATGTCACTGATTCAGGGCTGCACCGTGGGTAGCAGCCTGGTCAGGATCACCCGTTATTGGATCCCTTTCCCACCTCACACAGAAGGTGCATGAAAAGTTCCTACGAAAATTTCACTAGAAAGCCTCCCGCACAGTCCATGTTCCAGGGCCATCGCCGATCATGCGTCCTGCACTACGTCCCCGCCTCACTACCATGGCTGGATTGGTGAGAAACTAACCACGACAACGACCCCTGGGGTTCACCCGAACGATCAGGACGAGTACAAGCACTGCCAGCAGCCATGAGCCACAACTGGCAGTGGGTACTTAAAGGAACCTCCTTTCATATCTCGAGATATTCGGCTGTATTACTATTACCATATTCCAGATGGTGAAGAGCCAAACTAGCTCTGTCGGATCTTGGTGAGGTTGAAACCTGATGGGTGCCAAGGCCCACTACCATGATTGGATGTGGATGCCATAACTTGCCATTTTCTTGAGTTGATAATTTTGAGATGGCTTCGTAACCTGTCTAGGAGGCAACAACATCAGAATGACTCCTGCTATTTGGAATGTTTCCTGATTAAACGAATACAGAATGGTTATCAGACATTCAAATGGGCTTAGTTATATCTCTGGATATTATACCATAAAATTTCGTTCTTAATTTTCTTCATTGCAAATTTTCTTTGATAAGGGGTAGTTTTTATTGACACATAATGTAGCATCGAGGGATACAATCATACTAAGGTCACACCCAGCCCCTGCATAGAAAGGACGCACACATCCAACACACACACACACACGCACACACACACACACAGACAATCACCACATGAAGCCAACGACACACAAATGCCGTCGTCACCAGATACAACAATCGGAGGTCGGATCATGGGTTTTCTCCATGACGATCACATTCGAGCAAATTCCAAGAAACGCCTTCATCAAGGTAAGGATACAAAGAGGACGCCAATGCCAACTATAATTAACCAACAAGAGCCAGACTTATGGTTATCAAGTCAGAGCTTGAGACCAGGTACTTGAGAAGCACCACCCAAACGAAATTATTATACGATGTATCCACCACTCTCAACAATCCTAGGAGTTGCAGACTCGCACAGTCCAACAGATGACCATGCCATGGCGAGTAGATAGTCAATCCACGACAAAATCACCATGCAACCACACCGCAAAATAATCGACGAGGGAGCAAGGTCGCCGACACTGCCAAAATCCCATGTTTGGGAAAATCCAATGTCCCTGCACCGTCCTCACCCATGAGGCCAATGGCTAATCAAAATCAGACAACACCACTACTATCGCCGCCACCCTGATCTGTGGCAGCAGATCATACTGTGGGGAAGGATCCAAATACCGTCAGGCATCGATCGCGATGACACAAATCACGGATCATCCAAGAAATGAATGACCACAGAACTGCCAGTCCACAAGGGTACCATGGACATCTCTCCACCACAGGCAGGTGAACCGGTCTGACTGCTCCGGACATCACCATTGCTGCCGGAATAGATGTTCCACAGGGACAATCGCTTGTAAGAGGGAATATCAACCTTTGCCACCACCGCCCATCATGCACTTCTTTTGCTCACGTGAGACATGTGATGTTATAATAAAAACCATTATCCTATGTCCTAAACTAGGATTATATGTGTACAATACCGCAAAAAAGAAATTAGACATATACGCTAGACTAATTTGAAGAATGTGCTTTTATCTTGCTAAAAATGTGTACACTAACTGTGGAAGCCAGTAACGAATATATGATCCTAGCACCACAATAATGTAAATGTGATCTCAAGGAAGACTACACAGCCAGTAGCATTAATTGCATCTTTCTATTGACTCTACATTGTTCCATTTCTTAATTCTATGGGGTAGGGTGTGGGCGTAACAGTCCCATCGATGAAGGAGCCGTGGTGGATTTCGGTATGTACAGTTTAATCTGCCTGAGTTAGTCTACCGGCTCACCCAGAAAAAAGCTAAGATAACTCTATCGTCCCTTTTCTTTTCTGCTCTGTCCCATCTAGTAGAGGACCCAATATGGAGGTCGGTTCTGCTTCCGCTGCGATCTCCCAACTTCTTCTTGATTAGATTAAGTGGGAATGACCAAACGGGCAAACCGGGTTAGGAGTTGCACGAAATTACAGTAGTACTTGACAGCAAACTATATGCATTATAGTACAAATCAAGTTTCGAGACAATATTTTTCTTTGTGGGAAGCATTATAAAATCATGATGGATGTGTTGTGTGTTGCTTTAGTTTAACCTCAGTGATGATAATTGGTTTTAATTTGTTTAAACTAAATAGCCAAATTCTCATTTGAGCAATGAATCATTAAATTTCTTTGGTTTATGAAATACAGGAAGCCCAGACTGTATGCTTTAATTACAATAGTTCTCCTGTTATACTAACTTTTAAAGGCCCAATTCTAATTTTCGTAGAAGGGCCCCAAATTACTTGAGACGGCCCAAGAGGAAGTAGTGCCTCATTGTAAATGAGTTATTTTCTGGCATCAAGCCCCGTTTTGTGTAGTTCAAGAAGGTCATTGTAAATTTATTTATCACAGTGAGCATTCATGATGATGTTTTGCATCAAAAAGCAAAATATAAGTCTTCAATAAATAAATTAGTAAAACTACTTGAAATTATATCCTTTACTAAGACCAAATATCTAAACAATTCTAGTGGATATATGAAGAGTTGTTGTATCCTCCTATTCTTTGATGGATGCACTCATAGGTAATAGGGCAAAATTGTAAGCCATTAGATCAAACAAACTAGTAAATGAATTAAGAAATTCCTTCATAGGATGGTTGGAAGTCTACACACCTGGAATTGCTGTATTCATAGAGGCGTCCCGTGTTGGAGAAGAGGATGACCCCTACCTCGGCATCACATATGATTCCTAGCTCCTTGGCCTTCTTGAACAATCCACTCTTCCTCTTGGAGAAGGTCACTTGTCGGCTTGTTGTGTTTTCAATCTTCTTGATAATCGTCTTTCCCCGGACCATCACGTCTCTCTTGGACTATCAACACACAAGCTGGCTGGCCGGCTCACCGGAGATTTTCTCCACCTAGTTGTGCCAGGAGAGAGAGAGAGAGAGAGAGAGAGAGAGAGATCAGATGAATGGAGAAGTTTGGTTTGTACTTCTAGGTTGTACTAATTAGTTGTTGTCTCATCCTTGTGCCCTTATAAACTATGTGTAATGCCACAATTGACCTGGTTGAAAGCCATGACCCACTCTGGACACAAATTTGCCAGGATGTAATTTATTTCCATTCATTATTGCAAGTCGGCAGCCCTTATCAACTGGTGATTAGCATTAATAACAACAAAAACTTATCAAGTTATAATTTTTTTCTACTGAACCAAGACGAATGTTGACAGGGGCGGCGCTCTTTTTCTATAAAAACTGAACAAAGACGCCTGATGAGGAAAACGACAATACAAATGTTAGGTGTGGATCAAATTGCCTGCATAGTATGCACAAATATTGTAGGTACGCTGATACGGAGCTAAGGACTACAAACTAATATTGATAAGCTATATGCATTATCTAGCCGGGTGATACAAACAAATGTCCACATGCGTCAGTTGCATATGGTAGCATATCTTTGACTCTTATGCATGTGATGTTGCCTCAATGTTTCGGAAAAGAATGCATTCCTTCTTCCATAAGTAAATGACACTCATGTTCGCCACTGAAACCAGACTTGCAACTTTACTGCTTTCAACCCTGTAACTGCAGTAGTACACACGACACTATCGTTTTTCATTGTAGACTATAGACAAAGATCCTAGCTAGTGAACTCTGTTCCCAGTAGGTATATAGCATTCCTGGTTTAACAGCAAACATAACCTACGCACAAGCAAAGTGAAATCAGATCGACCGACCATTACTCTAACATGAAAGTCTGGATCTTAGCATTGCTGCTAAGCTTCCTACCATGTGATCCGTACATAGTAGTGTGTCAAAAACAAAAGATGTTTTGTCAGTCAATTAGGTCTTCGCATGCGATGGTACATTTGTTCACG
>CBMN010041012.1:0-11416 GCA_000582825.1 Hordeum pubiflorum
TAAGCCAATTCCATATACTCATCTCTTCTTTACAAGTACTTGTAATGATGTCCATTCTTGCGAAACGACGAGATGCGTTACTATCCTTGTCGAGGCCCTCATGCCAAAATAAGGATAGGATCGTATCTTGGGCGTTACATCAATACAATCAAAGAGAACGTAGGGTTTTACCTCTTCGAGAGGGCCCGAAACTAGGTAAACATCGTGTCCTTACTCTCCTTGTTACCATTGTTCTTAGATCCACAACTCGGGACTCCCTACCCAAGATATGCTCGTTTTAGCGCCGACATCCGGTTGTTGGTTGCCTTTGGATGAATAGTGCCCGTTGTTGCCACGCACACGATACGTGGAATGAGTTTGCAGCGATTGGTCAAGCCCCTTGCGCGAGATGTGATGAGTTGACCTAGAAGGTTGGTTGGCTATGGGTGAACAGTTCTCGTTGCTGCTGATTGTTCGTACACCCCACCAAAGCTGATTGGTTGGCGCTGAATGAATAGAACGGAACCCATGGTAGTAGTAGCCGGTGTTGAGGTGGATGACCCCAGCCAATCGAGGAGGCCGTTACGCGGTACGCGACACCCAGCCGGTGTCGGGTGGATGAATAGGACCCCGTGGAGGCTGGAGGAAGTCTATGGTGGATGAAGAGGACTCTGTGGAGGCTGGTGGAAGTCGACGATGATGAACAGTTGCCCATGGAGTCATGTTTTGTGGTACGCCACACCCCCTGGACCACGTTTCTTCGACCGTAGATGGTCTGTTTCCTTCGTTTTACAGTATGCTACACCCCTGGACCCCGTTGTGGCTGTAGCCAGTTGAACACAAGTCCAATTCCTCTGTTTTGCGGGATGGCACACCCCTGGACCACACCATAGCCGATTAAAAAGAAGTTCGTTTCCTCCATTTTTCAGGACTCCACACCCCCAGCCGAGTCGCTCCCTCCATTCTGACCCATCCGGTTGGCTGCTGATGAATAGAACACAGTTGTCGTCGTTCGTTGACTCTGCCACGTTGCCTCTCCATGTACGTGAGCCCTGGCCACGGCTGTATGTATGTATGTATGCGGCCTTATTTACTTTCTTGCAGTGTGGCTGTACGTATGTGTACACGATTTAGACATGACTGCCTCAACTTCTACGTTGAGGCTCTACTACGACACGTGCCACTCCTTACTCGACCATGATTTATCATCATTCCGGAGAGACCGATTGACCAGTATGTATGTACATGTTTTGTGACCAGACAGATAACGAGACGTTCACATTAACCTGGTGGATGCCAGCTGTCAGCAGGGGGTCATTTTTTAGCATAATAAGAAGGCACTTTCTTGCATGCGGAGATGTAGCTAGTGGGTCCGAGTTGCCAGGGGAGGAGGCATTTATTTTTTAAGTAATAAGGAGGCACTTCCTTGCGTGTGAAGATATAGATGGTGGGTTCCAACTGTCACGGAACCATTTTTTCCAGGTAATAGGGTGGCACTTTCCGGTGGGCCCCAGCTGTCATGTGGAGGAATCATTATTTTGCGCGTAATAAGGAGGCACTTCCTTGCGTCCAGCTATGGACCTGGTGCGTCTTGTCTGTTAGCCTCTCCACATACATTCCTCTTCCGATGCCTGTCATTTGTTGACCCCGTTAACAACGCTGCTTCGAGAGCACCAATGCGGTGGACGACGGCGAGGTCTAGGAAGGGAACGAGTTGGAGCCGGAGCCAGGGAAGAAGCGGTAGTGGATGCTCACGTGGGCAAGAGTACGAGGGTTGATTGGTTCCGCTGCTGGATGAGGTTGCCGTCATCCGAGAATAACAGAAGGTGTAGGTGACTAGAGGGATGGCCCGGCCATCCGCGGCAGTAGGGTGGGGCGGCGAGGCCTGCACGGTAGCACAGTCGGCCTTGGCAGGCAGAAGCAGGAGCTCCCGCTGGCGATGGTTTTGGCAGCTAGGGCAACAAGATCAGAGATTGAAGAAGCAAGACGGTTGTTTGATATCAATACAATGGCTACGATAGACATAATAGTTTGTTGGCTATTTGTTGGCTTTCTTTTTTATGATTGAATCATTGTGTTGACCTTTTTTTGAGTAATCATTTTGTTGCCTAAATGGACAACGCCTTGGCAGGCTTCGTCCTTGGGGCCAACAATGTGAGCTTCGAAAAGAGGTGGCGGACTTGCATCCCATTTATTTAATTTTACAGCCATTTGATTTTATTATCCAGTACATGTATTTCTTGGGCTGGGATAAAAAAATATCCTCTTTACCATTTCTAAGAACTTATAGCGCATTTTATTATTTTTTAAAACACACCTATTTACCTGGCCAGGTGAAAAATAATATTGCGGACATGCAACCCATTTATTGTTTATGATAACTTACAACCCATTTGCTATTTTTTAGAAATAGCCCCATTTGTTGGGATGGGTGAAAAACATTACCGGTCTGGATAGAGCATTTCTTACAAAAAATAAAACCGAGCTGGGAATTTTACTATAAACAAAACTTAAGTTGGGCTTCACATTTTTATACAAAAATAAAACTGAGTTATGCATTGTCTTAAAAAATATGAGCTGGGCTAAGCTTATTTTAGGACAAAACAAAATCTAGACTGACACATGCCTTTCAGCCTAGTTGCATTGGTGAAGTTCAATGAACAAGGCCTGTGTAATTCAATACAACTATATGTACCAACTCATCCCACTTGCAACAATGCCTGAAATGGCATAAACAAGGATTGTGTGCATCTTTTTATAGTCACTGAGCTAAAATTATAACTTAAGAAAAAAGCTAGATTCCAGAGAAACCTAATTGAAAGCTGCCATGAGCAAGGAAATAATCCAGCCCTATGCATTGCTAATGCTCAATACAAAATTATATAGTTGACACAATCATAGACAAGGGATGGTGACATCATATGACATTGAGGTTGCATATAAAAATATCACGAGGTCAGCACACTAGGGTGGAACTAGTGGATCGCTACGCGTAGGGCTATCTTCAAACTAACAAACTCGTACGTCACCGTTCAGCGTCTTGATTAATGACGTGGAAATATTTTGAATGTTGTACAAAGAAAATACACACACAACACAATAAGTTCGGCTAGCCCATTAAGTTGACGTACACCTGTTTAAAAAAATCACGTATAAAAATAAAACATGTCACAATCAAATGCATTTGGACATTAAAGCTTCACACCTTCAGCTCAGATATAATAAGTAGTATCTTAGAAGATTCAGTTTACCTCAAAATAGAGCACATCCAGATAGCAAGCCCGGACTCTTCTCCCAATGAAGCAGTGTCCTCTGCCATGCAATGGATTAGGCCCCGTGCCATTCATCATTCCGAGCAATATGGGGAAGTTCTAATGCCAACTCCTTTAATGAACGTCGTCGACAGACCCCGGCACCAGCGGCGGCGGCAGGACTTCATTTGACGGATTGACCACTTCTTCGACATGCACGAAGACTCGATATAGGTACATACCTAACATGGTCCGCGGCGGCCGGGGTGGTGAAGAATAGTACAACCCCTGTTCCTACACAGCTATCTCAACACCAATAACCTTTGGTATGGTAGACAACTTATTCATCCATGCCATAACTATTAGAGCCCAACTGTCTGCAGGAACAAACATACTTAAGAGCTAACCTCCTAGGTAGTTGATAAGCTCCTTCGTGGAATCGTTGTTCCAAACCCACCGAGGCATGTCATGGAAGGTAAGATTTGTTAAAATCTCAAGCTCAAAGGGCACCGAGTACCAACCTGGGTGCGACCGATCGAAGCTCACCAGTGCGCCATCGCATAACAAATGCCTGGAATATTCAAACACATGACTATAGTCAAACGTTGTCCGGAACCTGACAAAGAAATTAACCGGTGGCGACAGACTTCGACAAGCAAGTCACTTATTTGGATGCCATGCGCAATGCCAAGAGCTTTAACTAGGTTGTCTGGCGAGATGGGAGGCTAGTTGCCGTTGATGGTTACCATCAGCACTTTACCGGCAAACTGGTCATCAATCGCCACCATGCCATTGTTGAGTGATAGAACGCAGCGCCTGAAGGCATGACGGACCTCAAGATCTCCGACTCAGAGATCTGCCTTGAACGGTGACATGATGGTGCTCTTGGGCACAAGGATTAGAGGATGGGGATTTGAGGGAACTTGAGTAGCAAATCTATATTCCGAAGGTGGGGGAGGGGTGGGGGATTGGGGATAAAAATGTAGTACGAATTTCAAATGCACGCCTATATGCTCTTGCCGTTCAAGCGCACGAAAACATTGGTGGCGCCCACATGTTGGCCTCAAAGTTCATATTTGGGTTGTTTGTCATTGCGTTACTATTCGCCCATATTCAACAACACATCACATTGCCCAAACAAGTGTACATCATCGAAAAGTCACTGCGCTCAAGTTATAACTTGAAAATAGTATATGTACACCGAACACTGGAGAACAGTGATGCCCTCATTTAGCACACCAGCAGTTCGAAAGAATAATAAGTTCGAAACGACGATACATACAACATGCAAACACTGACTAGTGACTACTACTGACATAAACAGTCGATATATGAAATTTCATTAGAAGCCTTGCCACACCACCGAAACGCATCCATCTGCAGCCCTCAGACTTTGGTGATCCAAACACAAATCACAATGTTACAAACAGAGAAAACTAGTACATAGTAAGAGTGAAGCAGATGAGGATGTCCGAATTAAAAGGAGTGCGCATAACAAAAGAGAACATTAACCATCCAGAACAAGCAACAAAGACAACAAGTCATTCAAAGAGGGATGATGCAACACCATCATAAGTTGCAGCTTCCCTTCAGCCACTGGTGATTCGGAGACACTAAGACACCACCCATTTGTGGCAACAACCCCATTACCTATCAACCCAAAGGCTTGAACCACATCCCTGACTGCCGGAGTTGAGACAACCAACGATCAAAGTTTATCCGAGTGCCTTTCACATCCTCACCTTCTTTTGGCTGCAGGCTGTATCTTTGATGATTACGAGCAGTTGATCCCATATATACACAGTTTTCCCTAGCAAACACAGCCTCTCTTCCATCAAGATCCTTGCCAAGGGTGATCTTCTGGTTAATTGGATAATCTAGTTTGAGAAACAGAGAGGGTGAACCAAGGCTGTTTACCTGCCTCCAACTCAAAAATCCCGAAGTCCCCACCAAGCTAGTACCTTGCTCGAAGACATCACATACATTCCTCGGATACTCACGTATTTCGAGTTGCTTGTACAAAACATTTTTTTTGCAAGGTAACCTTGGCGGCTGATGCATGCGAATGATCATCAGTCTTTCACCGTTGGCTGACTGAGCGAGGAACCAGTTATGCTTCCCTGTTTCCCACAAAGGTGGTGTGATTACAAAGGGCAAGGTCATAAGGACACTGCATCGTATCAAAATAATACAAAAAGGACAGAATTATTAATGTAAGATCAACATTGTTCAATGTATGAGTAGGATTATGTAAGAAACATCATGATCTGTCCCTGTAGGAAATGAGATGATAATAGAGGGAAATGTATACTGGTGATACTCATGTTATCTCGCAATTGATTCTTCACATGCATTTTATGTAGTCATGTTCTGCTCTCACAAATAAATTCTTTAGAGGAAACTAACACACCATGCATTGTTATATACTCATGTTCTGTGTGCAAAATTCTTGTGAGGATATTATTCTAGACATTGATTGCTGAAGGGCGAATATAGGTAAGTAGACATGGTATTTATGACATGATTTCACTACTTCCAATTATATAATTTTCCATATGCACTTTTACTTCCCTTGCTATTATATGGTTAGATGAAACCAATAGTGCTACGCATGTTTGTACATCTTGAAAATGAGGAAACTAACATGGCAACTGATACACACTCATATTTAGTAGTACAATCACATGATTTAAGAACTTCCAAATATAGGGATTACCATTTGGACTTCCAAACTTCCGTATTTATTTCTCGATTTACGGTGTCCCTAATACATTGCCATAGTTCTACTCAAACTATTATGTAATAGGGATATGCAAATCATCACAATAGTTCAAACAATGTCATGGCGTTATCACTTAAATCAAATGATAACAACTTTTCATGCGGCGTCCCAGCAATACGTGATGCCATGTGCATTCTAATTCACGTAGATGATGCCATTGTGTTCAATAGCATCATATAATTCTTGATCACAATCGATGCAACCCTGGAAGGCGAGTTGTTTCCACGTATGGTGGGCAGCGCCGCTATGGTAGGTGAGTCTGCAGTCGAACAAGGCAATTAGCTTGAAATCTGCGTAATTACGAGATTGCGTGGGCACTTGGTAGATTACAACCTTCTGCAAAACAATGTTCTTCTAGTTGAAGAGGTAATGCAGATGATGTGGTCCACGACAGGAAATCCCTATATGCTCCAAGTGAGGAAGGATAATGTCATAGTAAGTATGGACTTTCACGAACACCCACCGGTACTGGTCTTTTTCGATGCAAGCCATTCAAGGGGAGTTTATGCCAACCCAATACATAACTGGCAAGAAGTTTCGGGTGATAGTGAAAGGATCAAAGTCGAGGGGCATGATGTATGCATCCGTATCATGTTGATAGTGGTGAGCATGGCATCCCGCAAGAGCACGTAGTAGCAAGAAGGGTGTCTTGAAAAGCTTAGGCCTAGCTATGACAATGGCCGCATGGGTTCCAGCGAGCATGCAGCCAGCCGCGCTGCGCTGAACATATCCATACACCAACAACATAGTTCGATGATACCCTGGGTAGATCGCTCCAACGGCGCCTCATACGGATGTTGTAGTGTTCGGGTTCAGCCATGGTGGTGCTTGGAAGGTAGGTTTTTTTGGGGCTTGATTTATGGGGGAGAAGGCTGTCGGTGTTGGAGCGGCTAGCAAGTAGAATAGTGGTACTATGGGAGGCGAGGCGAGGCGAGGGTACACGGGGGGAGATGAACAAGAGTGACCTCAGGATCTCTGGCGAGATGAAGATGGAGATGATGGTGCTAGAGGGAGACAAGGCGAGTCATGTACAACGGCTATGACACTGACTGCACATGGTGAGGCTGACTTTGGTAACCCGAACATGCTGCCTGGACTAGTGGCACCTCGGGTGGAGGGTTTTGTCACTTCACTTTGAGGACAAGATGAATAATAGTACTCCTGTATACTACTAGTAGAAGTAGTAGTAGTAGTAGTAGTAGTAGGTCGTGCTAGCACCAGGTAGCATCCATATTGCGAGCAAACCAAAATTCTCGTGCATGCGACAACACAAAGATGGATACGTTTCTATCTCTTCCTCCACCCAAGTGGGTTTTGTGTAGATCCCACCAGTCATTGTCAGGAATGGTTGATAAATAAAAAGGAATCATATTTTTTTTTGCAACGACGATTTGAAAGAGTAACCTCAACTAACCAGTGGGTATATGTAGCGATAGAACCATGGGCACATACACGGACACATACTACTCTTTTTATCTAGGGGACTACCATTCCTACTATTGAATAATAATAAGTATGCTACCCGCATAGGTCGGTCTACCTAGCCATCTAATCAACTGCCTTCATGCCACTTCTCCCATTAATTCTCTATTGGGAACCGCTTTTCCTCGGCTTCTTCACCTCTCCTTGGTTTGCATTCAAACTCCACTAATTCACACTATTTAACTCCTCACATGCTTTCAAAACCCATTATATAATCATCTTCTTCCACTCAGACTACCCACCTAATCCTAATACTACTCCAAACCATAGTCCTCCGGTCCACCTATTCCAAATGGAGAGAGAGAGATCAAAA
Source organism: Hordeum pubiflorum (assembly GCA_000582825.1). Classification (NCBI taxonomy): domain Eukaryota; kingdom Viridiplantae; phylum Streptophyta; class Magnoliopsida; order Poales; family Poaceae; genus Hordeum; species Hordeum pubiflorum. The sequence continues at coordinate 7,808 of CBMN010041012.1, forward strand.
TGCAAGTATTCAGCGTCAAACATGTGTTCAACGAAGGCTCACTGAAGATAACCGCCACCGTCACCGACCATTCAAGGATCGTTCGGTAGTGGGTCAACAATGTATCCAACTCCCTCGAAACGATGGAGATGAAGATCATCGGTCTCGACGCAGAGTACACCCAGCATGTTAGTGGGAGGAATCAACATGCCACTTTGCTTCAACTGTGCCTCGGAGATGACGTTTTGGTGTATCACGTTATGCATGGGCCCATAATACCTCGTGAGCTCCATGATTTGATTTCTCAGGACGACATATTGTTCTGTGGAGCAGCAATGAACAAGAATGAAGAAAAGCTGGTGTTGTACAAACTTGATTTGAAACAAACTGCTGACCTACAACAGAAAATTCCTATAAAGGGTTGTTCGAAACATATACCATCCCTATTCGACGTACCAAATTACGTGATCAGAACGGCACTTGAGAAGAATGCTGAGATGTTGGGATTAAGGTCACCTGGATGGGAGATTTATCCCTTGACCAACGAGCGGATAAAATATGATGCCCTTGATGCCCGTGTGAGTTTCGAGATCAAGGTCGAAAGAGCTTATAGCGAAGCCGCCCCCTGCAGAAAGTCAGATAACTAAGAAAAAGGAGGAGGAGGAAATTATTTTTATAGATGGATGAACTATTTCCTCTATTATTCGAAAAAACAAAATGTTTCCTGTCTGTATATATGGATAGTTGAACTATTTATTTGGTATGTTTGGAACAAGTGTAGTAATGCAAGTCCTCCTGAATATAATAATGTATTTATTTGCCTAGAATTATATCCTACTCCTTGCAATGATCAGTATGCAATGTATGTGTCAAACGACATGACAACCTGTCTATGGACGCCGAACTATGGCAATCATCTTGTTCAGTGTCCATAGACAGGTTGTCATGTCATTTAGTTGTATGGAACTACTGCCACACGCGATTCCCACGACTCCCCTCGAACCCATGGCAACACGTCCCCCAATGTGCGCCTATCCCCTCTCGCCCCCACCGCCCCTCTGCCGCATAACCACGAAGGGAATGTATCTGGTACACCCACCCTTGTGGTGCAACCACAACACCCAACACAAGATTTGTTTCTGATTTTTTTCTAACATTTTGTAACGTGGCATGGCATCCGGTGCCCCTAAGCCTATGAATATTTTTGGAGTGCACTTTGAAGATCTCTATATGCTCTAGACCAACTGTGCATGTACAGAGTATCTTCTATTCCAAAATAGCTATAAAACACATTATCTACTTTTTCATAGCCGTTCCTAGCCATGCAACCATGACACATAAGCTAGTCATGCATGCAATCGATAAATTACAATACAGTATTGCATTACTCCCCAACATGCAATGGTGCCACATCACTTATTAATGCCTATTAGTCATAAGTTGAATTTTGCATTTGTCGTAGTCCTTCACATTTTCTTTAGAAATGACATTCTTTTAAGTACTCCCATGATTAATCCAAATATTCATGTTCCATACAACTAAACTCCAAAGGTCTGCCGGAGCATGGTGGGGGTGTCATCGCAGGAGGAGGAGAGCTCGAAGGATAATCTTTCACCCCTTGGTGACCAACAAGGGTGTGCTGCTAGAGCATGAGCTCGCCCTCATGGCTGACGAAGGAAAGCTGCTGGATCACAGTGTCCTCCGCATGCCCGGTGAGGGCGCGCTACTCGCGGCCGTCGAGGGCGTTCTCCACCCCGGCGAGGTCGGAAACTCCGTTGTCTTCCCAGGACGCGATACTGTCCTTTTTGGAAATGAGTGCATGATCCGAAGGGTGTTGTGTCCGTATGGGAGCTTCAAGCTAAAATACCAATGGGGTGAGAGTTGACCTTTTTGTGGATACCCTTGGTCCGACAGGGAAAAATAGATCTCAAGTAGCAAAATATGTTGTAATGTGTCGGGGGGTGGCTAGTAGAAGAAGTACAACAAGAGAACGGTTCAATGTAATTTGTGTGAATTGGGTCAGTGTGGATGTACGAGTAGAACATCCATATACTTGACAAGCATGCATGCAACAAACATTTGTGTGGAATATTTCACCTTATTTTCATATTCTATTTGAGAGTGGATTCGAACTTTGTAATTGGAGATCATTTTTCCAAGAGAATCAAGAGAAGTATGGTCATTTGCATGGTTTCAATTTACACCATCCATGTAGTATTGCAAGATATAGATATAGAAAGAATATTTGTCACAAAGAGGGGGTTGTGGCTGTGAGAACTAAAGAGAGAGAGGGGTATATGTGTGTTCGAAAGACTGTGTGTGTCGAAGATAGAGGAGTGTCTGAAAGAGAGATAGACAGTGAGAGAGAGAGGGAGAGAGAGTGCAAAAGTAAGGGGTACATGTCCGAAATAGTGCGGGAGACAAATGCCAACCAGTATACAGGATATAGACATAGAGGGGATCGAAAAGGTTAGTGGGTGGGGGTATATATAGGGAGAGAGATAGTGTGTGCGCGATGAAGAGACACACATAACACGTTTGTTTGCGTTCGAGAGAGCTAGATACACTAGTGCAGAAAAGCCTAGCTATGGCATGGAAAAAGAGACCTGCTGGTGTGGACACACGACGCCACCAATATGGCGCCACTGTTAAAATTCAGTGGTGACGTCGGAGACGAAGCCAGCGGTATTTTGAATACCTGCTAGCATTGGATAGAGTTGTATGCTGGCACTGTTATATTTAGCTAATAAAAAATACCATCTTCACAAAAGATACAACATATTTCATTCAGAAAAGATACAAAACATGTAATTCACAAAAGATACCAAATTCACAAAAGGAACGTACCAATTACTTCGCACAATGTTTATATCGATCTTTCCCTCTCTTGATCGACACTACCTAGCTAGTTTTTCCTAAGGACATTCTTAAGATCATGAAGCTTATCCCTATTCGCCTCCCCCTCCTTGATGTAATGTGCCTTCTCCGTCTTCAGTTGAGTTCTCCGGGCCTTCTCGACTTATATCTCCTTATTGATCTCAGTTATCTCGAGGTTCAGCGCCGTGATGTGACCTTCGAGACTGAAAATCTTATCGTAGAAAATAGCATTGTCATCGATAATTGTGTCCTTCTCCTTCATCAAGGTGTCATTCAACTCCTGTAGGGCCTTGAGGGTACTATCACATGACACGGTCAGCTCGTGACTGAGCACGTCTACGTTACTTGAAGACTGCACAACGGCAGCTGGCGAAGATGGACCTCCTATGTATGCCTGCCAAGGGTTTCAAATCATGAACAATTAATTAGTGGTTAGATACATACATACATACATACATACGCACACACACATATATATATATATGGATGTTTGCAATGCTAATGCATGGTTTTGTAACCATATTTACCTGGTTGGTGCTCACATCGCATTTATCTTCAGGAAACCCTGACCAATGATCAGAGGAGCCTACCCAGAGGCTAGAGCCGGCCATGCTATTTGGCTAAAGAATGAAATGAGTGTTTAATTCATAAATAATGAAATTAAGGAGCCTACCAAAATGGAAATAGGTTGTGTCATACATAATAAATTACTTAGGCTGTGTTTGATAGAAACAGGTTGCATACATAATAAAT
>CBMN010041014.1:0-13435 GCA_000582825.1 Hordeum pubiflorum
TGAAATTCGTTGGCTATGGTTCGAATCGCAAAATCCTGATATTTTCACAGCAGGCACTAAGGTTTCGATTGGAGATGGGTTGCAGACGAAGGTGTGGGAATCACCTTGGTTGTATGGTGTGAAACCCAAGGACCTTGCACCAAAGATGTATGACTTGTTTAAAAAGAAAAACTGCCCGCTTCATAAGGCGTTGTACAACTACTTCTGTTCTGGGTTTCCCAAGTGGACATTCTCCAGGGCATCTCTATGGACCACCTCTCTTATTCATCTCCCTTTGGGAAAGGCTTACCCATGTTCATCTTATTGACCTCACGCCGGATGCTATCTCTTGGAAGCTCTCTAATTATGGCCATTATTCTGCTAGGCCGGCCTACATGGCGTGGTTCTTAGGCCACACTGACACGAGCGTGATCACGGCTGTTTGGAAGATTTGGTCCCCTCTGAAATCTAAATCTTTTGCATGGCTTGCGATTAGGAGCAGGATTGGTAGGCTGACAAGCTGTAGTTGCGTGGCTCATCGAACTGTAACCTTTGCCCCCTCTGTAAGATGGTTCAAGAGACGATGGCACATCTTCTCTTCCAATGTAGATATACATTGGGGTATGATCAAGGATTGACTTGATCTTCATGATGTACATCCTCGTGGGTGGGCAAACGCGCAACATCTGCTAAGGAGTGGTGGAACCAAAACACGCTAAAAAAACACAGTCACGAGAAATGCTTGTTTCCTTGATGTTACTTATCTTCTGGGAGTTATGGAAATAGAGAAATGCTCGCATTTTACGCAGTATCGGGGTACCAGCTGGAGACAATGTTGGTAGAATCAAAGAGGAGGCCTCGCTCTGGAGCCTTGCGGGTGCTAAACACTTGAGTAAAATTATGAGACTAGAGTGCTTGTTGTAACTTGGGCCGCTGGCATAAACCTCCTACCTTCTCTTCTAATTAATGGAATGTCAAGTCTTTCTGTCTTGTTTAAAATATCCATCCATACAATAAGGTTAGTTATAAGGGTATATTCTACGCGGACTCATAACATGGACACGGTATTTCTCCGTGGACAGTGATATGTGATTCAGCCATCTAACGCTAGCCGTAAACGTCTACCCGCAATACAAACACATTCGAACGAAATTCATGCAAACACGACTGAATTCATTTAAGTTCAAACATAATTTACACAAAATGGACGATATTTCGTATGTTGAACTAAAACATAAAAAAATGAAACCTATCTTGTAGGAGACAGTGACCTCGTGGGCTTGGTCGGCCTGGCTGCAGCACCTCCATAGTTGTCCTTGTCGTCGTTGTTGTCGTCGGAGTGGTCCCTCTAGGGCAGAAGGACGCAGGGGCACTGCAACCCTCCCCGATCGCCGCCGGGTGCTCAAGGAGGAGCCTCTGTGCTTCCTCCAGCATTGTGCGGATAGCCCTCTGCCCCTCTCAACCAATGCCGACCCTGGTCGGGGAGGGGCTAGCCTTACCCTTGTTGTTAGCAGAGGTGTCGCTGAGCGAGCAATCTTCATCGATATTGGTAAGCTCCCCTTCGAGGCAGCGCGGGCGACGCGTGGATGTCTCCGAGATGGCAACTAACCAATCACGGGACCAGGCCTCCGCAAGGACCCATGCCGGCGTCGCGTTGGATTTTGTGAATGCCGAGCCACGCACATCGTTGCGCCTCCCGACGTGCCACATGCTTGGCTGCCCACTCATCCACCATGACGATGCTCCGTGAGGACGAGGAGCCATCGTAGCCGCGCCACCGAGGTAGTGACGGAGGCGCCTGTGTGCCTTGCTGATAGCATGTCGCACATCCTCCTTGACGGCCTTGTCACGCAAGTTATGGTGTTGCGGCAACTTGACTAGTCGATGCGGCTGTACTGGTGATGTCGTATGTTCCTTCACGCAGCATCATATTTTCACGTTGCAGTTGTGCGCAGGGGATGCCGGGTCCGCCTTCACACGGCAGAGAGGTGGCGGCACCAGCTTCTTCTTCATGCGGTAGCGCGGCGACGGTGCCGGCTTCTGTTTGACACGGTCAGGCGGCGATGGACCATGGTAGCGCAGCGACCGCTGGATCATGAGATCGATGTACTGCTGGTACTCCTCTTCCTCGACGCCGCCTCCACAAGGAGGCGCAACGGCTGCTCCTTGTCATCGCTAGAGGAGATGAAGATGTCTTCCTTCTCGGAGGACCTAGAAGCCGTAGAGGTTGAGGCGATGAGTGACGGCGGTGCCGCCAAGATTTGGAGCCGCTGCCGCCTGTCGGCGCGGAGAGCTATGACTTTGGCATGGTTTGGACACGATGGTTTGAACGGTCCCACAAAGAAGAGGATCGGAGAGGCTGGGTGAAGATAGGAAGAGGAGTTGTGAGGTGTGCTGTGGACGATGCCGAATATACATTGGCTCAATATGGTACCAATCCATGAAGTAGTAACTTCCGCCGAGCACAAAGAAAGGTTTTCTGAAAAACATGTCGGACTACTAACTATCTTCCGCCAAACACTTGCATGAATTAAGTTTGCTTCCGCCAAACACTTGCACAAATTAAGTTTGCTTTCGCCAAATACTTGCATGGATTAAGTTTGCTTTGAAACAAAATGGCTTTTGCCAAAATATGCTTGGAGCTTTCAAAGCCTTCCGCCAAAACGTTAACCATGCCTTCTGTTAAACAGCAAAAAAAAAGGAAACAACTTCGGACAAACTCTAGCAACCTTTTGTCAAACAGCTAACCACTTCTCGTAAAATAGAAAAAACAATAGCAGCGGTATTTCGTCATCTGGACAGAGATGAGAGATATGTTGTGCCTTTTGATTGGCTAGACGGATGTAGTTTGAAACAGAGAGGATAATGTATAATGTTGTTTAGTATGTGCAACGTAGTTGTTAGATTTTAGTTGACTTTACCCTTGCATGGACCGCAATAAACAAATAAATAATTAAGAGCATTTATTTTTTATTTTCGCAGGTTTGAGAATGTGACTTTGGAAATGAGCCAAATAGGCGTATATACAGACGAAGAGGCCGAGAGTGGTTTTTATGGGACTCCACACAATTATCAACGCTGAGCGTGAGTAAAATAAAGATGCAAATTGTTTAACTAATTATATGTTCTAAAAAAATTGGTAGCACTCAACCTATTTAGTATGTTCGACTTTATAAATAAAGCAACCACCACATCCATATAACAAGTACAAGTGCAATAAAGGAAATACTGTAATCACAAAAACACGTCTAAAAAACATTAAAAAGACACCAAGTGGCTGGAAGCTCATGAGCCTTGGGTCGAGGCAAGGTGGTGTGCGATAGTAGTGATTTCGTCCAATCATGAGAACAAGCCGTTCACTATTTCTTTGACTAAATAACGGGAGTCAGTGCTGCAAAAATGCGAGGAATTTGAAGATATAGTCAGAAGGCCCAAGAAAGACCACCTCAACAACCATCTTATTGCACGTCATCCACAGGGATCAACTTTATTAAGGTTTCTTGAAGTTTTCTTTTTCTGTTTATAATTTATTTATTCCTTCTATTTCTTACTTCTTCTTCTATCTTTTTTTATTTTTTCTCTATTTTTTGTTATTGGTTTCCTTTTCTTTTTTTCTTTTGGTTTTTATTTTTCATCTTCTTCATATATGTGTTCTCTTTTCTTTCTTTTTCTTTATTTTTTTATTTTTCTTACCTTATTTTTTATTTGGTTCTTTTTCCCACCATGAATTAACGAACATTCATGGTGTTTCAAAAAGTGGTTTGCCGATTTATTTTCTAGTGTATATTAAGAATCTTCATTGGGTAATACAAAAAAATTGATATGGTCAAGAAATGATTTTAGTTTCAGAAAATAGTTACTAGGCATTTAAAACTATTTGTCATGTACCAAAAAAGGTTCATCATGGATTAAAAAATCGTTGTGTATAAAAAACAAATACATCATGTATTAGAAGAACATTTGTAGTGTATTAAGCCACTTTTATTGTTTATTTCAATTGTTCACCTTTTAATTATTGTACTATTTATTAAAAAACTCATCATGTATTTATAAAATTTGATCATGCCATAACGGATGTTCACTAGGCATTAGAATGTTTTTTATGTGTATTGCATTTTGTGTTGTATTAAAAATGTTCTTGGGTATTAAAAATGCATGAACAGTTTTGAAAAGTATGTCCAACTTTCTTGTAACTAAATGAGCCATTTTTAAAATTGCACCGACGTTCATAAAATTTTGTTTTCTTTAATAAAAGGCATGTTTAAAAAAAAAATGAAATTTGAAATTTTACTCTGTGCCTTTGAAAAAGTTCAAGTATTTACAAATTTTGTAAATGTTATACAAATTCTCGAAATAGGCTTTTTGCCCTGCTTTATAGATAAAACATCCAGCCAGTTCAACAACGAGTAGCAACAAATAAGCGACACAGTCTGCTGGGGCCACAACACAAGCAAGCCCAAATAAACATGAGAGAAAGCATAAAAAATGCCACCAAGTGGTCATCACATCATGCAGGAGCCGGCGAAGCAATTTGACGTGTCATAGTCTGAAGTGCATCCAGTATCCGGCGTAAGTGTTCCTGATCCCTCTGTCTAGCCAGCCGGTGCCATTGCTGCAAGAACGCAAGAAATTTGAAAAAAGAATCAGAGACGTGACATGAAAAGACCCTCTCGACCACCATCTTATTACGCGTCGTCTAGAGCGTCCACGAAAGGGCGGCAAAGATTAGCCAAAAGAGGTGTATGTGTCTTCCGGTCTGTACCACTTTGACGTGAAGGAACCTGGCCAGGTTGGACGCCTCCCACTCAGGGTTGAGGGCCAAAACTCCACATCGACATAGCTGTCGTGCAGGAAAACAGGATGTGTGTCCCATTTTCCAGGACACCACACAAGGGTCATAGCCCATTACCCAGGACATGCCGCTTGAGCACCTCCGTCCCAGACGGTAGGCGATCCCTCAATAGTTGCAAAACAATTTTTTTAATTTTCCAAGGTAGAGGAGCCTTCCAGAATAAATGTTATAAAATTTCAGATTTTTTTTGTAAAATTTGTGAATATTTTTAGATTAGTGAATTGTTTATGTTTTTTGTGAAACTTCTTTTCTGTTTATCATTTTTGTGAAACTTCTTTTCTATTCACAGGGCCTGCTATGAGTTTCAGAAGAGTAGAAAATTAAAAGGAGAAGAAAGTGGACTGGGGGGCCAAGAGCAGGGTAGCTTCGTTTCCTGGTGCTCTGAAATTAAAATAGGCTGAGGATTGATGACTTGTTGCGAGCACGATCAAACACCAGGCTAGCAGGAAGCCAGGAACTTGCGACGTCTCGATCGTGCATGCTCACTTGCTCAGACCCGGTCAATCTCCATTTCTCAAATTCGAGAGGTGCGATCGCGACCATGATTATTGTCAACCTCGACCACGTTTTATGCACAACAACTATAAATGATCACGCAGTCATGGTCCCCAGGCACACCGGTCAATTCATCAATCAAAGGGTTCATTGTCTCAGTAAATTGTTAGGACGTGGCTGTCAGTTTGGAATCTAGATAGCATATTTCAGGCGGCTGCTCTGATAGTGCACACTCCGGCTTGACGCGAAAACTGGAGATCGAGGTCGAAATGCAAATCTTCGAGCTCGAGCAGGTCGATTCGTCTCAGTCTCGCCTAATCTTATCAGGTTGTTGACAAATTCAGAGAAATGCGCCGGTCCAATTTGACGGGGGAACATTTTTGGACTCGATCGAAAGATGAGGAGGACGTTTGAAAACGTGGGCGTGCGTTGTTTGAACTGACCTTGAAAAAACAGGACGCATGCATGCATGCTTGCATGTTGGCGGGCGGAAGATAAGTAAGAACATCGATAACAGGAGTACAGGACCAGTTAAACCACCTCCCCTACGTTCACGGACGCGTCCGGTCAGTGACCGGACAGAAGAGAGAAGAAAAAAAATAACTCAGCCAGACCCCTCGTATCATCCCTAAACGTCCGAGCTGTCCGCGAACCCTCGTATCCATCTTAAATATAGAGAGGATATGAGGGCTCGCGGACGCGACCGGGCGCGCCCGATCAGTCCGCCTCATAGGACGCGACCCCACGCCATACCACATTTTTTCTTTTTCTTTATTTTTTCTTTTCTTTTTCTTTCTTCCACTACATCAATCACGTGCAAGTTATCAGACATTTAAAGAAGAAAATGAGGAGTGTGCCTGCGCGGACGGACAAATAGGGGACACGTCCGGTCACTGACCAGACGCGTCTGCAGACGTTTAGGGGACCATATTTACTAAATCCGGCTGTAGATGCTTTAATATTACTCGGTTATTGCTTATTTTCTTCTTCATGGTCGTTGGGGGGAATGTGAGACGCGCGACACCGGGGCATGTGTGCTGGACTTGCAAGTGCATGCGGCACGTGTGTAGGAGTAGTCGTTGAACAGTTCTTGTCCTTACTGCAGTTAAATATATTTCGAAAATGATTAGCTGGAGATCAAAGACCAGCGAACAAGTGTGACTCTGCGTCACTGCTATTATATTGTAGTCGAATCTGTCAACAAGAGTTGAATAATGCGGGAGATTAAAAAATGTCCAAGCTTGTCTGCTGCTGGCCTATCTAAACTAACATAAAACGTTTTAGATCGCTATTTTAATGATTAAAACGTCTTATATTAGTTTATTTATTTATTTTTGAAACGGAGGTAAAATTCTATCTCGTCTCATTAATTAAGAAGAAGTGAACCAAGGTTTCAACTTTACAAGACCACACATGTATCTAGCCCTTGCTAAAACCCACGTCTTGGCCTCCTCCTTGATCATCGCTACTACTCTCGTGGGCAGAGTCCTTGTTATGGAAAACCCAAGCGTTTCTCTCGTCCCAACTGACGAGCATTTATAGGGAGTTGGTCGTCTTTCTAGCAGGGCCGGGCTGGCAAAATCTGAGGCCCTATGCAAAACTAAAAAATGGGCCCTATCTTATTAAAAAAATAAGCTAACCAGCAATTATACGAACCAAACAAATGTTTCTCATGATGACTCAATTCTGTATTGTTAAAACACAAGATAAAAAAGATGATTAAAATAAAATTGATGTTATAAAGTAGCACATATCAATTGGAGATCATGCGTCAATTTTTGGATAATAGAGAAACCGTCTAACTCACCTAATTTTGGGTCCTGTCTGATTGAACTGCTACACCGTGAATCGAGAAGTAAAAAACCGATCTCTAACGAAATAGTGATCCCTGTCAAAAATTAATTAGGAAATTCAGAATTAGGAGTACGAACTGAAGTTAATCAGAAAGGAGGACTTGCTAGGCACCCGGAGGCTAGAGTCGGTCACGGATTGATCCGACGAGGTGACGACTCGGAAATTTGGGTGAGGAAGCTACGAAGGCAACAACGGCAGCGGCCTGAATCCGATCGATCTGATGAGGCGAAGTCGACGAGACGATCATGTTTCCTATAACGAAGTCGATGCGACTGCTGTTGCGGTCTTCAGATCGAGGGAGGAGACGATCCTGATGGACTTCTGTAGCAGTCCCTTTTTTTAGACCGATGATAGCGTTTCCATATTATCGATCGAGTGGTTTCTTTTTCTTTGTGAAATGTCGATTGAGCACCAGCGCTCCTGCGCTCGATGGCCTCAACTCAGACCCAGCTGCGTGTAGTATACTTTTTTAAGAAATATTACAAGGACTATAAATAAAATTTGGGACCACCAAAATTATGGACCCTGTGCAGGCCGCACATTTTGTACCACTACAGGCCCGTCCCTGCTTTCTAGCGTATCCAGGCCGTCCGTCACTAGTAAGTTTTTTGTTGATTGACATATGCTTTCCTGGAAAGTGCATGGACAGAATCACAGAAGATCCCTGATAACACGCGATGCTACACACACATTTTGTGGACGACGCTGAAGATCACGCCATCCGATGCATGGCAGCAGCATTGGTCCACCGTTGGATATGAGTCTTGGCTGCATTTCATGTGTGCAGTTTCTCTCTGCAAAGCAGTTTCGATCACAGAAACACGTTGATGCTTTCTTGGAATGACGATACAAGTTGTGGGTCGTTCCGAACGTAGTGCAGGTAGTAGAAGTGCAACTTGCTCTGCATTTCTATTTTGCGGACGATGCGATTTCAGGGTGAAGTGCTGTCGGTAAGTTTTGGAGTAGGTGTTTGTCACTGTGTTTGGTAAGATAGAGACAGCAGCAATATATACACGTGGTGCCTACTTGTACAGTTGTACTAATCATTATGTTCTCGTAAAATTAAATGGCAAATTATGCTGGTCGTTTCTTCCGATTTTATCAATTACACGTTCAAATGGATAGGATTGAATAGAAAAATTATTGGGCAACACAGTTGAATGTGAACTCGCGCATAAAACACCATGACCTATACGCGCAAAAATTCTACCACGACGTGTGTGCGGTGCACTGAATCATGATCGGTTGACTGACTGGGTCTTTGGATTGATCTCTGATTTTGCCACGTCTAATTGATAGCATGCATGACTAGTGCAGATATTCTCTAAAAAGATCTGCATGCGAACATATACATGCACTTTCATTTTCCACGGGTGCGCTCGTATGCATGTGCGGTTTGCACACATAGCAAATCCCTGGAAATTCAAAAAAATGTGCACCTCCATTTTTTTATTTGGCTAGTTGAAATTTTGATATTTTTCCTGTCATTGCGTTTTTATTTCCTACAGAACTTCGTTTTCTCTTCACGGAAAACAAAATAACGGACTCCACAAGTATACACGCATCTACAGGAACCGTACGACCAACCCCCTCTCGTTGTCAATTTCATGGCCTTACGTGTTCTCATTCTTCCGATGAACTGTGTCTAGTTTCTCCCTCACATCGTGATGTCTACTTCGTGTTGAACCGTTCTATCCCTACACCCATGCTTGCACAGTTACACCTACCATTTTGAAATCTTGCTACGTACAGTTTGAAATGGATTGGATAATGTTGTTTAATATGTGCAGTTTTTCCTCCTGTAGTTGGTGAGATTTCTGTTGACCTCCACCCTTGCGTAGGCCAAAGTAAACAACTAAATAAATAAGGATGTACCTACATAACCTAAAAAAACAAGGATGTGATTACACTAATTCTTATTTGAGAATGTGACCTTGAAACGAGCCAGTGTACGCGTATACACGGACGGAAGACGACGCGAGTGCAAGTGTGTAGAATTAAGTTAAGCGGCTTAGAGGAACTCTAGCATAGTCGTTATATCGGGTCGATCGACATGATCACCATCATTGTGATAATTTTGTCCAAAATGACAGTCTAGCAGGGTCGCATATCAGGCCCATCAACCTAATAACCATCGATGTGGTGATTTTGTTCAAAATGACAGTCTAGCAGAGTCACCATATGACCCGAGTCAATGGCGGAGCTAGGATTTGATCAAACCCCAAGCCAAAAAAATTCGACAAAATGGGAATTTTTTAGCGCGAAAAATACTGCCAACTACAGCAAAAAATACATCATATGAAAATGAAAACATCCATAATCTAGCTCAGTTGCACAATAAATCTAGAATTTAAGCTCGATGCTTAATGATCTAACAAAATAGATAAACATGGCAATCGTCGGTGTGGTCGTCCCCTCCCCACTGACCTTCAGTCAGCGAGATCAAAGAAGACCGCACCGAGAGAAAGTTCTGAAGGAAAATACGCAAAGAAGAAAGGAGGTATTTTTTGGGGGGATTTATGGTTAAAGAAGAAAAAGAAGAAAACTGCTATACTCTGAGTGGGTCGAGGACGACACATATCATAAGGCTGAATTAGCAGTCGGCTGCGCCCGCCATCCTTGAGTACTTCGACCGAATCTCGACGGCTGCTTGCACAGAAAATGGAAGCCGCTCTCATGTTGGCCTAAAAAATTGTGGTTGTATCCCGCATCCAGTACGGACATGTGTTCGTCACGGAAGTCCTGGCAGCCCGAAGCCTCCCCATCTGTAAGGTCACTTCCAAGAGAAGGAAGATCCCGTAGCTGAATTACTTGAGGATTGTAGTTATAAGATTGTTCAAATCCTAACTAAATCCTTCTCGAAATCCATGTCCGAAATCTTAGTTGAAATCCTAGTTCATAAACCTCCATGGTTGGGAATCATCCTCGCCCGAGCCGTTGTGCTCGTAATCGTTCAAGTCCTTGCTGTTGTGGATTCAGACTTTGCTTTATGAGCTTGGAGTCAAAACTCTACAAGCTGCAAGATTAGGGTGTGATAATATTGGTGCAACCTGTCTTTTAGCTAATCCACGCACAAAACATATTGAGGTTGATTTCCACTTCGTCAAATAAAGAGTAGCTCGCAAGCTACTTGACATAATGTTCATACCTAGTGGTGATCAACTAGCTGGTGACTTTACAAAATCTCTCACCATGAGAAGGCTGGATGAGTTCAAGTCTATTCTCAACCTTGGAAGAATCACTTAGATTTAGATTGAGGGGGACTGTTGGAATAGTTGTATAGAGATAGGACTTATGTTTAAATTTGTGTCATTTTTTTAATCTCTTCTTCAGTTTCTCTCCTCTACCGACCTTCTCTTTAAACGCCCTTTCGATCGATTTTCTTGTAAGCCACGGCATTGGCCATATAAGTATAAGTACGGCTTGAGCAAAGGGTTTTATGATTCCCAAACAACTTTACATCGAGATTCCCTTGGAAAAGAGTGTATGATCCAACTGTATTCTAGACGAGAATTATGTTCATGGTAGATTAAAAGAAACATATTTAGTATGTGATTGATCGAACAAAACCACCATCTATTCGACTGGGGTGTGGGAGGGGGAGCTCGATAGTACCGGGGCCAACTCCAAACCTGGACGCATTCCGTCTGGTTTTATCCGTTTGGGGCCACACGAACAAAAACCGTGGCCCAATGCGCATACCCATCACTATTTTTTGTCTGTTCTGTGTTTGTTCGATCGCATCTCCGGACCAAATTTACTCATGATTTGGGGTCAACGTGGACACAAATGGATACTCTTCGGGTCCCCCGGTCCGTCTATGTCAGGCCTGACCCACATGTCATCCACCCAACTCTCTCCCCTCCTTTTTCGTCTGTTGGCCCACCCACGAGCGCACGGTACTGCACATCTCTCCTCCTCCCTCCTAGCCATGACGCGATGGGCGCGGCGGCGCTGCCTCCAGGACGCGCAGCTTGAGCAGCGGCGACCGGCAGGTAGGATCTGCAGGCCGGGCGCCTCGTGGACGGCCACCCCAACGTGTCGTTCGCGCGTGCCACGGAGCTCTCCCTCTAGCGGGCGGTGGGCAAGCACGTGGGCGCGGCGGGTGAGTGCGCTGGCGCGGCGGCGGGCGAGCGCCCGGGCGAGGTGGGCGCGGTGGCGGGGTGCGGAAGGGTGTGGGCGACAGGCGCGTGGCGGGCGAGCGCAGCCATGCCCTGTGGCAGCACCGGCGAGCGCGGCGAGCCCGACGCGGCTGCTCAGGCCGAGCGCGCGGGCGGGGCGCCCCGGCGGTTGGCGGCAGGATACGGCATGTCGCGCGGGCACGCGGTGACAGAGGCGCGCGGCTCGCGCAGGACGAGGCGTTCGTGGTGGCTGGCGAGCGTGGGGCTGGGTGCTGATGCGGGCGACCTTCTCGGGGCTCGCGGTGGCGGCGGCGCGCGGTGCTCGCGCGCGTGCGGGTGCGCTGGCTGGCAGGAGTGCGGGCGAAGCGCTGCAGACGCCTGGGGACGCGGCAGGTGGCGGGCGTTGCTGCGGGCACGTTGGCACGACCGGAGCGCTACAGGCGCGCGTGCTGGCGAGCGGTGCTGTGAGCGCTGCTACTGACTGGCCGAGCACGGGGCGGGCGAGCCGGCCAGTTTGCGTTGGGTCAGCTGCATTGGGTTCATGCACGGACCTCGGACAAATATCGAACATTCGTTTTTCCTGCCTTAAACGGATGTGCATTTGAGTTGGCGTGAGTACACCAAAGAGGAACCATGCGAGCAAACGTCGCGAGTCTGCTTTATGGCATGCTCGCAACGGCCACTCTGCGCCACGAATCCGACGAAAGTGACACGACCCCGGATGCGTCGTACACGACGGGAGGAAGGGATCCAACAAGATCCGCTGCAGGACCGCGTCGTCTCCGCAGGCGGGACCCACCACCCCCCTCCTCTCTCCCACCATCGCGTACTCCCGCTCGTCGCGGCAAAATTTCGTGTTTCGACCCTTTTGGGTATCTTTAGCTGGATCTGATTCCGGCTGGCAAAATTTGCGGGTGAATGTGTTGTGCTCCCGTGCATTGTGCTCCCGTGCATTCATGTCACTCCAGGGTGAATGTGCGGGGCAGCCGCCTATTGCATTCATGCCGGTCAGACCAGCATGAACGAATGGCCGACCGACGCCGCTACAAATCAGACGCGACGACCGAGAAGCTTTTGCGCCCTCACTGAAGCGATGTCGGTCCACTTGCCCCGGCTATTTAAAGCAGGCTAAGCTCGCAGGGAAACCCTATCTTCCTTGGCACACCGACACATATTTTCCTCTCCTCTCATCTACACGGCACGACGATGGGAAAGTCCGGCAGTTGGTTGTCAACGCTGGTGGGTGGATCCGCGGGGAGCTCCGGATCACGGTGCTGCCGCCCACGGTCTCCGGGCCTGTCGACATACAACACTTAGATGGACAAGGAGGAAGTGGTGCTCCCCGACAACGATGACTAGGAGTAGCAGCAACCGCCCCTCCTCACCGAGGTCCCGTGCACGGGCGATGAGTTCATGGCACACATAGAGTTTCCACTCGAGCAGTTGCTCCGCGACCAGGCAAACACACTCCATTAATCCAGCATCTCCCTCGCTATTGCGCAACCACATCGTCCAAATCAAACGCTGCGTCAAGGAGTAGATTAAAGAAAATTCGACATCGCCGCCACACAACTAGGTCATTCGCTTTGTCTAGTCAGTGTCCCCTTCACATCATTTCCTGGACGGCAAGGAGGTGACGCCATCGCCGCCTCGTTGGCAACCGGGAGCCAGTGGCTCCCGGTGAAGAAGGAGGAAGAAGCGCCAGGCCCGAAAATCACCAACATAAGCTACCGCCTCCTCTACTACCTCGGACATGGCGGCGATGCCTCCTTCTCGTGCACCATCATGGCGGTTGACAAGGAGGAAACCGAGTAGGAACAACGCAACACGGCGTACTCGGCAGCGTTTGCTACGTCCAATGTGGCGCTCGACTAGGTCCAGACCAACCCGGACCTCGTGTTTTCCTGGGCCGAGGGTCGGTCCAGGGCCACCACATAGATGTCTGTTGCCGCTACCGTCGGCTTAGCGACCATCTCCTCAAAGTGGGGCTGAAGGAGTCTGAGCTTGTTGCCCTCACTACACCAAGTGGCATGGGCTAGAGCGCGTCCACATCCAACCGTCTGTCGTGGGAACGACTCCGACAGTACGAAGAGGGTAGGGTAAAGGAGCATGATCTACCGAGATGCATATGGGT
>CBMN010041024.1:0-10085 GCA_000582825.1 Hordeum pubiflorum
GGACGCCCTGGACACGACCGCGTCGCGCGCCTGCGAGTCGCACACCTGCGTGCTGAACTTGCACCCGTACCGCGACCGCCAGCCCGCCGGGGCGTCGGCGTCCGGGCTGGCGCTGCCGGGCGACGCGCCGCCGCTGCGCCCGTCGATCTTCTTGATCGCCCTCCGCATGCTGGAGCACTCCCTCTCCAGGCCCTGCACCCGGCTCCTCATGCCGTCCATGTCCACCCGCAGCGTCTGGCTGTCCTGCACCGCCGTCGCCCGCCACGTCTCGCTCGGGCCAGCCGCGTGACGCAGCGCCGCCGCCGGCCGCTGCGGCTGCGGATGCGGATGCTGATGCCTCGCTCGCGGGGAAGCCGTGGACGCCAGCAGCGTGCCCGTGATGGCGCGGCGGAGCTGCAGCTGCTCGAAGAAGAGCACCTGCAGCACCGCGCGCAGCGGGAGGCGCTCGTTCTGCGCCGCGTGTGTGCACGCCTCCACCGTCAGCTTCCTGCAGTCCACCGCGCCGCACACCCTGTCCCGCTCCTCCGCCGTCAGCCGCGGATGCGCCTGCGCGTACATGCACCGGTCACGAGTCATGGAGTCGGCAACCAACTAGTCGACAAACGCGAATTCATTCTTGGACTGTCATAGTAGCAGTCAATGGCGAATCGGGCAATGTACCTACCTTGAGGTAGATGTCGACGGCGCGGTAGACGCCATCGTCGTAGATGCGGGCGTGGTCCGGCAGTGCCAGCGCGAGCTCGCAGAATTTGGCGGGCTTCAGGTTGGCGTCGGACGCGACCTCTGCCAGGTAGTTGTCCACCAGCTTGCCCACCTGCACCATTGCCACGGCCGACGGACGCGACGCCGCCGTCGTCGTCGCTGCAGCCGCCGCTTCCTCCTCGGTGATTGCAGCTGACGATGACGCCTCATCCTCGCCGAGCTCCTCCTCTGCCAGGAAATGCCTGAGCACCCGCTCGACGCACTCGATGTCGTAGAGCGTCTCCGCGGCGCCGGAGTAGCTCGGGATGAGCACGTCCTCCACCGTTGCCTGTTCCAGCTGCGTCGCGGCCTTCCGCTCGATCGCCGCGCGCGCCGCGTCCGACGCGCGCAGGATGTGCGCCGTCCGCAGCAGCGCGAACAGGAATTTCGCGGTCACCACGCTCCCCGAGCCCTTGTCGGCGGGGAGGCTCGCGACCACCGCCTCCAGGAGGTCTCGCTGCTCCACCTCCGATGACACCGGCGCGGACGCGCGGCGCCACCTCATGGACCTCGACAGCCCCGGAAGGGTGGCCTTGGCGTAGGACACGAGGCAGCCCTCCAAAGCCTCCATCCTCACGTCCTCGCGCGCGGCCATGGCCGCCATCACCCGCTTGTACATGTGCAGGCCGAGCACGGACAGGTCGCCGAACCAGGAGCGCGACGTCGCCGAGGAACGCGCGGCGATGGCGTCCACGCAGCGGGCGACAATGCCGAGCTCCTCGGCGTGCGGCAGCAGCTCCTCGCAGGACTTGAGCGCCTTGGCGGCCTCGCCGGGGTGCCGGAGCACGGCCTGCGAGAGGTAGGCCTCGGCGCGCGCGGCCAGGTTGTCCTCGGCGTGCTCCTCCGTCATCTCCAGGTACTCCGCCGCGCACCGCAGCGGCGCGACGTTCCAGGGCGTGAGCTCGACGCGGACGCCGTAGCAGAACTTGGCCGCCGCCTCGAAGGTGCCCGGCCCGCCGGGGAAGTCCGGAAAGGCGATGCGGTACGACTTGCCGTCCTCCATCCTAACCTGCTGCCGGTCCTCGTCCTCCTCCTCCTCCTCCTCTGCTTCCTCAATCTCTGTTTCCGCCGCGGCAGCAGTAACAGCACGCTCCTCGGCATTGCCTCCAGAACTCCCGCGCCGCCGCCGGCGCTGGCCCGCCGTACGCTGCTCGTCCTGCTCGGCAAGCATGCGGCTGATCTTGCGGCTCTTGGACATGAGAGGGAACTGCGCGCGCAAACATTAGCTTCTCAGGGGAATTTCGTCGAGCACAGAAGGGACAACACGAGCAACCAAAGAGAACCCACCTTGTGGAGGTGGAAGCTCATGTCCTGCACCTCGAACACGACGTCGCTGGGCAGCCCGGTGGTGCAGAACCTGGCGAAAACAAGAAAATCCTTCAGAATTCCCCGGCGAACCACCGACGCAATTCCCCGCCCGGAATTCGGAGAGGGGATCGACCGACACTAAACTCACCACGCCTCGCCGCCCCTCGACGGGCCGTGCCGCGCCATGGACGATGACGACATGGCAGGCCGCCCCCGCTGCTGCTCCTCCTCGTCCCTGTCTCGTCGAGCTGTGATTCCAAAGACGACGACCGCATTTACATACCCTCTCGGCCCGGGCCGTATAATTGAGTCCAGGCCGAGGGTGGGTAGGCGTATTTAGGAAGGCGGCCTCAGCTGAGCATCCCACTTCCGGTGACAGTGTCAGCAGCGCGCGCGCGGCAGGGAGTTATTGCCGGTGACAATGGATGGAAAGCTATGGCCGCATCCTCTCCTAGTTTTTAGACTAATTAATTCCTACTATTACACTTGTTTGGATGGATGGATGGATGAGGCGTGTGAGCTAACTAACCACTCCACCATGGCACCATGACACGGACCGGCCTGGGGATCAGATCGCGTCGTCGTCGCCATCCTGGGCGTTCCACGGGAGGATTGTTTCCGTTTGGAATTCCTGGAAAGTTCCTTGGGGCAGACGACCCACTTTGCTCTGGCCCGAGCTAGAAAAGAAAGAAATGAGAATTGACGCTAGGCTTTGGATTTTGGCAGGGAAGAAAAGGGCACAAGTAAAGGCAGATGAAAAGGAAATGGGGGGACGAAAAGGGGATGGCAAACGAACGCATTTTGTTGGTAATTTTCGTTGCGACGTGAAAAACAAACGATGGGAGTTTCTGTTCGTTTTTGCCTCGAAATTTCCTTCTTCCCTGCAACTCTGAAGAAGATGTCATGCGTCTCTCAAGAAAATGCATCTCGACGTGAAGATGTCATGCATCTCGTCATCGTGAAGATGTCATGCATCTCGTCATCGTCGCCGCTCTGCGTCTCTGTCGTTCGTCGCCGCTGGTGAATTTTAGGTTCGGTTTCGAAAGTAAGTTCAATGCGCTATTTTTACATCTTTAATACATCATCTGTTGGAGCACTAGTTCTACATCACCAAATATGCATCATGTGTTGGAGTTGGTACCTCTTTAAAGATGCAAAAAAACATTTTTTGATAATGTAAATTATACCACACTTATTTTTACATCTCCAAATATACATCATCTATTAAAGATGATCTTTGGGTCTCTTTTCTTCTTTCTTTTTGCACAAGTCCCTTTCGTTTTTTTTCGTAAAACGGGAAAGGTACCAAGAAAATGAGATGGGCACGCTCTTGCCCTTGGCGGTTGGATTGTGGCACGACAATTTGCAAATGGCATCGCCTGTTCAGACAATTTGCAAATGGCGGTGGGTACTCATCGTAGTCACCATCGCCGAGTTTTTTTTGCTGCCTTCTCTAATTGTTTGCTTTCGGTCGGCCCGATGGAGATGGGATTGTTTGAATCCGTCCTCCGCTTTACCGCTGGCTGAATCTTCTCTCTTCTCCACCACTAATCGCCATTCTCTTTTCTTTCTTTTTCCTCTATCCTTTTATCCATCTGTCTACAGCATCAGCGCGCATGGGCACGGTCGGCGTCGACGGTGTGGCCGCGTGGGATGCTGCAGGCCATGTAAGCGGCGGTGGGTCGGTCAGACGAGACGACCGCCAGCGCCACCACGCCGAAACGGCGCATTCAAGCTGAGCACTGTGCGGACGGGTGAGATCACACAGTGGCGAGCTCTGGGCGTGCTGGTGCTCTCACTGCTTGACGTTTACAGGCGGAGGTCACTTGCCCACTGCGAAACCATGGAGATCTGCGAGGCGCCCCGCTTAACCCCAGTCAACAAGCAGTTGCGAGTGACTTCCCGCCGGTGGCTGCCGGAGACGGCGAGGGCAGAGACTGAAGGCGGCCGGGATCGCCGACAGCCGCCGTGGATCTTGGGAGCGGTTCCGCCGCCGGAGACATCCGACCCCAGGCATGCCTGGACCTTGCAATCGAGCGCACGAGATGAGTTTAACAACTGTATGCATGATGCCAAACGCCGACCGCCGGACAAGAGAATTCAAGAGTTCCAGCATTCAACTCCGCCACGTCGCATGGCGTCCGCGGTCCCTCGGACCAGCCTTCAAGGTTGCCTAGCGCCGTCCAAAAGAGATCCTGGACCCGCACACCGGGTGCAGACGGTCCTTCAATTCCTAGAGCATCTTCAATCAGATCCCACACTTGCCCTCTGTGTCTAGATGACGCCACAGAATCGTACCTTTTAAACCTAGCCCATATATACCTGGGATTTTTGGCACCCCTCAAAACTGGCCGTTGACGCCTCCTTTGGTTCATAGGATTGAGATAGGGTAGGAATAGGAAAATCATAGGAAGTAAGATGACATACATCACAATCCCTATATGACAAGATATGTCATTTGATGCATAGAATAGGAATTTTCCATTGAGTATAGGTTAATGTTTTTTCCTTTGAAATGTAAAGGATCGATTCCTATCCTATATAGGAATATGAATTCATTCCTACAAACCTTGGGGCTCCTTTGATTCAAAGGAATTCTATAGGGTTTTTGAAGGATTGAGGCCTCCTTTGGTTCATAGGATAGGATTATCTCTACTCCTAAAGGGGGAGTTGGTAGCCGGCGTTCACCGGTTTTTTAACGTCTCACCTCCCACCGCCGGCTGTTTTTTTTTCGTCTCACCTCTCACCACTTCGTTTCACAGGTTTATTTTTGTCTCACCTCCCACCATCACCCCCACTTGATTTTTCCCTCCCACTAAAAACCAAATCAATTAATATGACCCTCCTTCCATTTTTGTGTGTTTGCTTTGGCAGGTGTCTATCTCTATTCCTAAAGGGGGAGTTGGTAGCCGGCGTTCACCGTTTTTTTTCCGTCTCACCTCCCATTGCCGACTGTTTTTTTTCCGTCTCACCTCTCACCACTTTGTTTCACTGGTTTATTTTCGTCTCACCTCCCACCACCACCCCCCACTCGATTTTTTTCCCTCCCACTAAAAACCAAATCAGTTCATATGATCCTCCTTCCATTTTTGTGTGTTTGCTTTGGCAGGTGCCCATTCAATTAAATCATGTAAGGTAATTAAGAATTTAAAAACCGTCCATATATGTGAGATCACCTTCTTAAAATGTAGACCGGAGATTTTTCTTAATAACCTTCCAAAATAAATAACCTTCCAGAATTTGTACTCTAAAAGAGCACTCCTTAGGTCGGTCGGTCTGTCGGTCGTTCGTTCCTTCCCCCACCCCCTCGCACGATCACCCTCCTCCAATTTTTCTCTCCCACCATCGATCCCTTCCGATTTTTCAGGTTTTTTACATTTCTTTTTGACTGCTCCCGGTAATTACCGCTGAAGGTCACGTAAATATCTCAAAGACAGCGACCGCTACCCACCGCTAATCTCTCCTTCCTTCGATCTCAGAGAGAGCGAGAGGCGACGAGAGAGGAAGGAGAAAAAGGGGAGAACCACCTCCATCAGCCCGTCGCTCGCCGCCCCGCACCCGCTGTCGCCGCGATCTGCCGCCTCTCACCCACCATCGCCGCCATCTGTCGACGGTCGTCATCATCGTACCTCCCCTGGCAGTGGCTGTTCTTCGATTTTATTGCTGGTCGTTCCATCCCCAACACGGTGCCTCCTCTCTTCTCCATCCCCACTATGCCGCATCTCCTCTCATCTCTCCCATCATTCTCTTCGACGGGGCAGATCATCTTCATCTTCGGCATGGTCACGCGAAGCACCTTCCTCACAAACCCTAGCCACCTCTGCCTTCAGTGCGATGGCGGATGCTCGCGGGCCACTCTGTGTTCCTTGGATTCGCATCCAGGTCAAGGATGACCTAGGCGTGGTATGTGTGCGCGCTGTCCGTACCTTGTGGTGACCTGTTCATGCCCACCTAGCTCTCATCACAGCTACACGCGACCCTGCCTCCCTCTCTCCTAGCCCCTTGCTCCCGTGAAATTACCACTGATCTTGCTAACTATTTTCATGATATGGGTTGTTCCATTCTTATTTAAGCAAGGCATCGCCATCTCAATGTAGTTGAGCTTCAATTTGCTCAAGATATTGACGACCGACATTTTCTTTATGTAAAATAAATGATGGAATTTGTGTTGTATGTAACTTTTAGGTATTTTCTACATATAACTAGGAGCTTCAACTGGTTTAACATGTGCTTATTTGCAGGATGCTTAGAAGAGCTAGAATTTCTGAACATAAATGCATGTCAGAAGATCTTCTGGCCATGCCTATCTATTGGATTGTTGGGCATGTCACTTGCTGGAGGTTTCCTTTACTTTACATAACTAGCAATTCTAATCGTTAGACTTTTGTTGGGTGCTCTGATTGACGGATGCAAGCATTGGGCACACTATGAAGAACCGCAAGCAGATAATGGAGTTCAATCTGAGTGACTGTAAGGTATTGTTCCTATACCATGGTCCAGTTTATCTAATGGCTAAGCAGTCGATTCCAAATTTATGCAGTTATATCATTTTGCTACACCTATCTCCAAAAAAACTATGCATGATGAATGCTCAATATTTTTGATAGCTGGTGCTCTCTTTACTATTCTCTTTTGGGATCTACAACATTAATCTTCTTTTACTTCAATCAGGACGGCATTTTAATCGCATGAATGTCATTGACAAAAATGGGGGAAAAGGTATGCTTTGGGAAGACTAACAATACGAAAGAATGTTGATAGCCGTGCTCTTTATTTTGATTTTATTTACTGAAAACATTGTATACAAACAAATCATTGATGCTCTGTAGTATGGAAAATGATATTTAGTAAACAGAAGTAATGCCTTTTCTTCTTCTCTTGCAGCCTGCATCTGCGTTATTTTATTTGCTTTGTTAATTGATATTTCCATGTGTTGCAGAAAGCACTTCTGTTAATGGCTTCGTTCCACTATTGGGATTGCTCTGTTTTGGCTTTCTTTAGTAAATAAAGGTTAAATTTTAAGGCTTACCTCTTTTCTATCCTATTTCATTAATTAATTGATTTTCTGATGTGTTGCAGAGAAAAGTGCCTAACCGGAATACATATTTTGGGAGTTTCAGTGTAGTCGTTGTGTCATAATTTTGTATTTGCTCTGTCCTGGCTTTCTTTTTTATGGACAAGCCCGGTTACTTGCTGCAGAGATATACTATGTGTGGTATGTATGTCGTTCAAATGTGATTACTACCATCTCTTTGATGATATGTCCAGTTTGCAAGGTATATTGCTTCTCGAACGCGCACATAGTATGAATTCAGAGATTCTATCTCGCGGCATGAATTCAATACAATATTGCAATACTCTTCTTGCTAACATGAGTGGCCGTACAATACAATATGCTGGAATCACAGGGGAGGGACTAAAAGAATATTTTCTGGCTCTCGGCGATTTCACCTCTGGTCTCGGTCATCTTGTCCAAGGCCGTGGTTTACGCCACGAAAGCCGACAAGCACGGCGTGAACATCATCCACAAGGTGCGCGATAGCCTGAACCTGAGCTCCATCAAGCAGATATAGCTCAACGGCTCCTACACCGCTTAACGCGCCAAGATCACCATCATCTATGCGGTCATCATGCTCATGGTAAATCATCATCGTACACAAAATTCAGCAGGTGTTTGTTTTCACGGCGAAATGCAGGTTGAACCAACCGAACAAGTTTGTGCATGTTCCTCTTTCAGGAAGCCATTGCCGTCGGACAATCTTTTGCCACGATTAGAGGGTATATTTAAGCTCGATGGGAACAAGAAGATGATAGCCATGGGGTTCTCAAACGCCGCTGGATCTTTATCCTCGTGCTACGTGGCAACAAGTCATTGATTAATGCCTTTAAATCTTCTAGAAAAAAAAGAACAAAAATATGTGGGGCAGCATGTCTGACAAACGTTTGCAGGTTTCTTTTTCTCGTGCCACGGTGAACTTCAGCGCCGGCGCCAGGTCAACGGTTTCCAACACGCCCATGGCAATGCTAGCCTCCATCATTTTGTCGGCGCTCCCTGGACTGATTGACATCACAGAAGCTTGCAGCATACGGAGAGTCAACATGATGGACTTCCTCATATGCCGCGGCCCTTCGTCCGCATGCTCTTTGGGTTCGTGGAGATCGGCCTCGGAGTCGCAGGTGAAGGCGTTGAATAAAAAGAATTTAATTTTGTTATTAGACTTTGCATGAAAATATTTTGTTAACTACCCTGACTGAAGTCTAGAAGTAACTCACATTATTCGGGGTTGCATTCTCCTTATGCACAATTCTTTCCGTTTGTAGGTGTCAAAATATAATTGTATGGATGACTTCAAAGGGGTTGCCGAAGTTTGTATGCATGTCGTATTCAGGGTCAGAATAGTTTGCAAGTTCTTCCAAGAATCGAAGCACATTGGAAGGTTGCTACCGGATGTTTGATTTGTAACTTGATGAGTGGATATGGTCTAATTTTTTTTTTATTAGACTTCGTATGAAAATAATCAAACAATAATTCCATAAGCAGCAGGTGAAGGCGTTGGCTAAACATATCAAAAAAGTTGTTATAGACTTTGCATGAAAAATAATTTTCTTAACTGCCCTGACTCAAGTCTCTAGAGGTAACGTGTTAGAATAGCAACAATAAGCTTAAGTCATCATGTGTGCCTCATGTAACCTGATTCATTCATTGAGCATGCGCTTTCAATTTTCTCTTTGTTAATTATATTTTCTTGACTGTTGTATCCATGCAATACTAATCAAATATCTATATTTTAGCTAGATTTTTGTTTATTAGGTTTTACTAGATGGTTTTCCTTGGTACCTTGGAACGTTATCTATTTAGGTTCTTGTATTTAGCCCGCGGCTCCAACCTTTTTTGAAGGGAAACTTAAGGTTCCAACTTGATAGGCCCTCTGTTTCATTAGTTTATTGGAGCATATAATTGGTAAGTTTGGTGACCTAAAAGCAGTTTTAGGTATAGGGCATAGAAATTGAGGCGAATCTTTGTTTCCTCTTCTCTAACGAATGCATAAATTTTGACCATGAATTAGGCGTGTGTGCGTGAGGGAGGGAAGAGGAGAGAAACTTTGACATTTTTCATGCTTTGGCCGAGTATATCTATTAATAGATTTTCTTTTCCCTAGCATTGCATGAGCGTGGCACCATCGTGGTAGAGCCCGGGATGAAGGGTGGGTCCAATATTGAACTAGGAGGTAGTAGCACTAATATAGGAAGGTGGTTGTCGCCCTTGTCCCTTGTTGCCGGCCTACCATGCCGACGTCTATCACTGGCTCACATAGAACACGAGTTAATAGATTTTGTGATAAGAGTGAAGAGGTTGGTACCGTAGAAAGTATGGAAATTGCA
The DNA here is from genome assembly GCA_000582825.1 of Hordeum pubiflorum. Classification (NCBI taxonomy): domain Eukaryota; kingdom Viridiplantae; phylum Streptophyta; class Magnoliopsida; order Poales; family Poaceae; genus Hordeum; species Hordeum pubiflorum. The sequence continues at coordinate 9,433 of CBMN010041024.1, forward strand.
TTTTATTAGAGATGGCTTTGCAGAAAATTGCATGAGCGAGTGGTTTACATATTTTCTTCATCAATTCATACATTTTTTTTGTTAGAATAGAGGGGTAAATGCATTGGTTGGTTGCTTCAAGAGGTAAGAACGGACACGATGACGTATCAGTTGCATGCCGAACAACCGACATCATATTTTAGTTTCGTGATAATGCACGGCAATCAACTATATGTTACAACGTGGCAATGTCTCAGGAGATATCATATTTGCCTTCTTGGGCGTCACGGGCGGCACACACCTTGTTCCCATTAATGGCGGTGGCAGATGGCACGAACACGAGGGGAGGGGATCAGGGAACGGGACGGTTGGCAGGGGACTCCTTGACGGTCCACAGGGTAGCACGGTGTGAAGGAGAAAGGACGCCATGGCAAAGGTGAGGTGGCGTCATCGGATTTTAAAGCAGAGGGTACCAGTGAGAAATGTCCCGCTGTGGCGAAAAATTAAATGACAAGGGGACGGTACGACAGGATTAGGGAAGGGTGCGTCGTCGGATGGAGTTTTTCTGTTTGGACCGCGGGTTGGAGATAAAATGGAGGATAATCTGAAAAACCACATACTTCCTTGCATATGGGCAGGATTTTGGTGTGCCCGGACCATCCAAATGGTTGGAT
>CBMN010041030.1:0-11023 GCA_000582825.1 Hordeum pubiflorum
AAAAAAAAAAAAAAAAAAACATGTAGAATCAAAACCATCTCCAACAGCGAGCCATGCTAACCGTTTAAATGTTTAGCACCAAACGTGTTTTAACGCCCTAGTTACCCATCACTGCCACATGTTTGTACCAAATGGCATCTCATGCAATTTGCCACACAATTAATATCCTGCCAAATATCAACACGAAATTAGTATTTTATCTTATATCATGCAGTTAATATCCTGCCGAATATCAACGCAAAATTAATACTTGTATCATGCAATTAATATCCTGCCAAATATAACAAAAAATATTATTTTATCTTATAGCATGCAATTAATATCCTGCCGAATATCAACACATAATTAATATTTTATCTGATATCAACATGCAATTAATATCTTGCCAAGCATCAACATGTAATTAATACCCTACCAAATATCAATGTGTATTGCACATACTTCAGTATAGGTTTAGTCCATCTTCGTTTGCCCTCCATGGCTACCAACTCCCCAACTCCATCGTCAGGATCCTCTCGTCAGCTCCTCCCGATCGAGCCGGGAACGAGCGAAACGTTCGGAGACACGGCTTCTCGTCCGTACCAGGAGTCAGAAGCCCATGAAATTGTCCCAATGTGGCCCATTCAACTCAAAATTTGTAGCAGGCTCATAGCCCAATTTGCTGCCGGTTCGTTTTTTATTCGCGGTGGGATTGGTCGGTCGTGGGGGTCCTGGGATTAGAAGCTTGAACCGTTACGCTCAGGGTCACTTCGCGGTGACAGCCTCGTGTAATTTTGATCAACCCTCGCTTCTTCAGATCCTGGGAGCCGGGAATTGCTAGCTCCTCAACTCCGCGTAAAACACACTACAGTGATAGCCAGCTTCTCTCTTCCATAACCACGATTTGGAGCGTTCGGTTCGGCTTCCGACCTGGAGTCGGGGAGTTGAGGAGCCGGAGGGCTCCCGAAAACGCCCTTAGTTGGACTCGGTAGCGCCGCCAGGCCGGTGTCATGCCCTAGGCAAACAATGTATCTATAATGTCAGGTAGTGTCATACATTGTAGATGTACCTATAACCAATGAGGGGTATGCCAGCCACGCCCCCAGGCGACGGCCTTGGCTGCCTGGGGCTTGGCTCCGCCCCTGGTTGGACTTGGATGGCGGGATGCCCATGAGACCCCGACACAAAGAGACAATAGAGTTAGACAAGCATTGTCTAGAGTTCATTCAATTGTTTCATATTTATGTGCCTGAAATAGAGGGTATGTATATATATCGTATGTCGCGAGTTGGACACCAAGACCGCCTACATATGGGTCAGGCTCAGCATAGCTATCAAATGCACGCTAGTCCTGCAAGCAGCACATGCGCACAATGTCCAATTTTATCCTTTTGCTCTTTTCATTATTTGTTTCGTTGTTTTGGTTGTTCCGTTGTGTATTAAAAAAGTGTTCACTATGTAAACTAAAAACATTCATCATGTAATACTAGAATATTTATTATGTATTAAAAATATTTGTGGTGAATTAGGCATGGTCAATATTTACTTACAAAATATTCATTTTTTTTCTGAAAACAATTTATGGTGTCATCATAAAAATGTTTGACATGTATTTAAAAAATGTTTAACGTGTTTTTAAAAATTGTTCATCGTTTATTTAAAAAAATTGACATGCATTTTTGAAAATGTTAACGTGCATATGATATGTTTTTACAAATAATCAACATGCATTTTCAAAAATGTTCAATATATATTAAGAAAATGTTTAGTGTGTATAAAAAAATGATCAATGTGTATTAAATTAACATGCATTGAAAATACACCAAATGTATTTGGAAAAACATTGAAACAGAAAAATGACATTACAATGCAAAAAATGTCAAACAATTTTACAAAATATTTCATGACATATAAAAATATACCTGTACACTAGAACTGGGCAGATTAAAAAGATCATGTATTAGGAAATGAAAAAAACAGAAAAGAAACAATAAAAATAGAAGGCCAGCTACAACTGCTAAAACATGCCAGCCCACAATTCCCAATTCTGTAGGCCAGGTTACCATAGCTTTCGCAGTAAGCAAGGTTTAGCCTGGCGTGGCAAAGGCGAATTCATGAAGAGAGCGCCCTGCTATATGAGCTGGCACATTCCCGGATTCCCTCCCAATTGGTTTTGGGGAGATCATCCCGTACTAGTTTTTTCAAAAAAGAAACTGCCTTTTTCTTTCCTTTTTAAATTGTTTTCTTCGTTTCCATTTATTTTTTAGTTTCATGAATATTTTATAAAATTCTAAAACAATTGAGATGTCGAAAAATAATTAATCATTAATAATGTTTTGAAATTTAGATCATTTTTAAAGTACTAAAACCTTTTTCAAATTCATGAATTTTAATTTTTAATTCATTTTTTAGACTTGTGATTTTTTTATATGAAATATTTTTAAGAATCCAAGAATAGTTCTTAAATTCATGATCACTTTCTAAAATCAGGAATTTTTCAAAAAAATAACGTTTTTTGAAATATATTTTATTTTTAGAAGATGGTAATATTTCCAAATTCATGTACATTGTTCGAAAATCATGAACATATTTAGAACACAGGAACAATTTCCAAATTCATGAACATCCTTTCAAATACAATATTTTGTAAAATTTGTGAAACATTTTTGTGGAATTTTAAAGATTTCTAAATCCAGAATGTATTCCTATTTGTGAACATTTTTACATTTTTTTAACATTTTTTAATTGAAAAAAACAAACAGGGGCGCTCGCTCCACACATGGGCCTGTCGAAGGTGTGTTGGTGTTTGTTGTGCCTTCGTGGGCCTACGCGTACCCTAACGAACAGATAGCACAAAGGCGACCGTGCAAAACAGGCTAGCTGCACTTACTTGGTCGGCTCTCTGATCAATTAGCATTATTGATTTTGCCCTAGTTTTTATTGGTTTCATGTTGCCCATGCAAGAGCTCGCCTAACCAATCTGAAAACGGATAGCATTTTTGTGGGAAGCAAGTTCTCCGGCCCACGCGTGGCTTGCTTAGACTACCCACGTTGCGGGAGCAACTTAGACTGGTAACATATGTTACTAGTGTATGCTACTATCTCTATAGTGGGGAGTAACATATGTGTGGTGTCATGCAACACTTTATTTATTAGGTCGTAGGCCCATCTTGTATTGGTATGTGTAATGTTACTTATAGTATGATAGTATGAGTAACTAGCTATGTTACTTAATTTGTCTATCTCCACATTAATAAGTTGCCACATAATCTTTTTTGTTTAGGTGTCGTCTATGTTACTTTCTATGTTACTCCCACTGTGGGTAGTCTCAGAGTTCTCTCAGAGTACCTGGTTGTCGTTCCAAGAAAGTCAGCCTGAAGCGAATGATTGGTTCGCTCAAGAACCCTCCCTCATACGAACATTTTCGTTCACTACCACAAGGACCCCGTGTGAACATTTTCTTCATCATGTAATGCCTGCAAATATGGACATGGGTCAGGCCCGTGTTACACTGGCTGATTAGGCTGCAAGCTGCGGTGGTGCTCCCTCATCATATCCGAACGACAGGGGTCAAGGGCTGCAGCGACGCGGGCCGGGGGTGGTTCGGCTAGGCTGGGATGGCCTCCGTCGTGCTGAGGTGGCGAGGCAGAGTTTTAGGGGTCTGCCGGCTGTAGATCCAGTGGTGGCTGCGGTGGCGGCTTGTGTAGTTTGCACGGGTGGTGGAGGCAGTTGCCGTTCTCCTTGGGCTGGACCGGCGGTGGGTGCGCCTATGGGTCGGCCTTGCCCGACAGCTTTGACCGGGGACCCTTGCTCGGGCGGACCTGTTTTTGGCCCAGGGAGGGTCAGAGTTGTTGCTCCGGGATGGTGAGGCTGGGCATGGTCCGGGAGGTGCCGGTGGGCAGGATGGCTCCCCTCACAGGCACAGTGGACGTCCGTGGTGGTCGTGGCATTGTTGCATTGGCATCGGATCGGCGTCGAAGGCCTCGGATGTGGTGTTGTGCGAGCTCACCTGGGGCAAGGCCACAAGGTTGGGGTCGAGGCTTGCTCGACGACGGCCATCGGCAGTCACCGGTTCGTGTCCCCCCAGTCCACCGGGGTTGACTGGGGATGCAGATGTGAGCACCTCCTACGGTGGAGGCGCTGACCTCGATGGCTGATGCCGTGCTAAGAGTGGACGGAGAGGGCCTCCACTCTTCCTGCCGTGGTGGGTGTGCCGTGAAGTAGTCGGTTGGTGAGGTCTCGGGCCTTGGACGCCGGGGCGGCGGCCCCGGATGGTGGGCCGGCGGGTGCTATGGCCGCGGTGGTGGCTCTCCCCCTTGGTTGTGTGGGCGACAAAGGGGTAGCGTCAGGTGGTTCGGGCTTGCCCTCTGCGTGCGTGGTGACGCCAGGATCCGGATCTGGAGTCTGAGCTCGTTGAGGTGCTTCTGGAGACCTCGTGGTGGCACGAGTGAGCTGCTGAGCGAAAGCTCCGCGCTTTGGCGCTGACGACGATGACGCTCGCGAGCGCCGCTCTCTTCTTGAAGACGTTGTTGTGGTTCTTCTCTCCGTGCCAGGGTTCCGGGCAAAAACCCTTGTTCACTTTGGAATCGGCAGCGGCGGCGCTTCGCGTCGCCTCCCCTCATGAGGTCATTCTCGTGGAACTTAGGTGTTCTAGGATGTAGCGTGGCGTTGTACTCTATCTTCCCTGTGTTCTCCTACGGTAGCGTAATTTGCGTGATCCGGTTATCCTAGGATCTTCTTTGTAAGGGGGCTACCTCCCCACCTTGCATCGTTCGGTCGTGTACTTTGTTTGGTTTTTGCTTTATATATAAAGCTGGGCGAAAGCCTGTTTTGAGATATTAGGCCGAAAAGACTGTCATGCTTTATGTTGTAAATTTTCCATGAAAAAAAGCAAGAACAAAAACACAAGAAAGATGCCATGATGTAGATCATAACCAAATTGCCTCGATAAAAGAATAATTTTGTTATGTTGCAGGGCAAAATAATTTTACGTTCAAATAAAAAAAATCATGACTAACATGGACAATTGTCATGGTATAGACTACAAAATTTTGTAATAGTCACATCACAATTATGGAAGGGTTGTTTCTCTAGAGCATGGCAAATTTTGAAATTTGCATTTCGTCATCACATATCAAATATATCGGGAAACATGATTTTCATAAGGAATTACTAGCAATAAAACTGTGAAAAATCACATTAAAATAAAATTGCTGTGGAAAGTTTAAATAATTTGCAAATTTATAAAAATAATTAACATTGTTTATTCAATAAATTTCGAGTGGTACGAACAATAAATTTTCCATGAACAAACATAATGTAGCAAAATAATTTACCATGATACGTACGGGAATAATTGTCATGTTCATAAAATAAAACTTGCCATGGACCCAAAATATAATAAAATTGCCATGGTCCCACAAATACTTTTTTAGGCATGCTAGGGCATAAAAAAGAATTTATCATGGATTTTTCTGTAAAATTGGCATGTCGTGTATAATAAAATTACCCTATTCCAAAAAAAATTTGCATACGCATGAAAGAAATGTGATGCTACTGCACGAAAAAACCATGCGTAAGAAATTGCCATGTACAGTGGTAGAATATGAGAGAAAAAAAACCATATGGATCGTGACGAACATAGAAAAATGAATCATGGCAAAATGTGGATAAAAACTACTTGAATCATGGCGGTTCTATATATGAAGGCAAGATGTACTACCTAAATCATGGCAAATATTCTTTGCATGGCTGATTTGAGGAAAACCATAGTATCGGCAAAAAGGAGCTTAATTGCCATAGTTAAGATTGATTTTTTTTGCCAGATAAATTGTCATGCTATGTTGAACTAATTTTTCATGGTTAGAATCTTTAAAAAAACCTAAATAAGAATTGCCATGTGAGTGTTAATACATTTTCTAAAATCCATGTTTGTGAAAAAAAATGGTTTAAAATTGTTGTGCAACCATAAGAAACAATTTTGAAAATTTGTCAGGGTTGTCACGTGAGCACTAAAAGATTTTTTGAATTTTTCCATGTTTTGAAAAATATATTTGGAAAATGTCATGTGACCGTAAGAAACAGTTTTTTTTTTTTAAATGCCATGTGCGGAGAACAAAATTTATAGACTTGCCATGTGAGCATTATTGTTTTTCTAAAATTTGCCATAGTCGAAGATAAATCAAATCAATTGTTGTGATGACAGTTTTTTACATAGTACAACATTGCCATGCACATTTATTTATTGTGAAAATGCCATGTGCCTAACAAGCAACCGTGGGTACATTAGTAGATTGCCATGTTGTAGAATTAGTATATTTGCCCTGTCATAGAACATTTTATTCTTAAAAATGCGGTAGACTAAAATACAAGACATTTTGAACAAATTTATCATGTTATAGATAACAATTTGAGGAAAACAAAATTTTCAGTAAACAGTATGGACAATCTACTAATGTTCAACAACTTGACATGTTCTACATAATGTCATGCTCTATTCAATTTGTCGTGTACACCATTTTTAATTAATTTTGCCATGTTCTACTCAATGTCCACCCACGATGTATAGCTACATTGATGATTTTGTAGCAAATGGGCCAGGTAATTTTGGAGATTATTAGGAAGCATTATCTTCTGATGATGATAAAATTCACTACAAAACAAGTGAATTTGGCAAAGAGAGCGGTAAAATCCATGAGAGGCTCGAGGAGGAACTGAGCTTAGCACACGTGGTTAGGTTTCTTGTGGTGGAGCGGACCCACGAGGGTTATGTCCTAGACTTGGCATCGGTGATTGCATTTTCCTGGGTTTATTTCAGGCCTTTCGACGATGTGCATCCAGTGGCTGGAGACGTTCTCGTCGATTAACGACTTTATTAATCTTAAGATGATGTGCCGACTCAGTCTCTTGAAGATGCTCATAAGGGTAGGATGTGCAGGTATGTCTTCGTAAGGGTGAATGCATATGTGCATAAATGAGCGCATGTGTCTATGCTGTATTAACGAAAAGGTTTCTGAAACGAACAAGGTAAAACATGACATGACAAGCAGTTGCTTTTCAAGGTTTCGTGCAGCCGATCTAGCGGCAACCAACGCGTTCGTTGGGAATTGCCTGAAAACAGCTATAGATAACATTTCCGAAAATAATGAGATGGCTGCTATACTCAGAACTTGACGTATCGTTCAATTTTCCTTTTGTCGTCAGCTGCCAAAGTGCCAAATCCAAACTTGTCTCCGTCCATGGGGTCTCTCGCCATCATCGAAACCCCCGGCGCAGAGCACGGGCGCGGGGACTCTCTGATCCAAATCCCAACACGTCACGCATGTGGTGTGGTCCGTGTGGACAGTATGCAATCCCGTGGGAGGGAGGTTTCTACGGAACAGCAGCGGAGATGATAAGAAAGAAAGTGCAGAGGAAGATTTTTCTTACTATGTGACAACCGGGTTGATCGACTTTGACTGTTGGCTACGCGCAGGCGGCAGACAAACTTCGTTCACAGTTCGCTACGATCATCGAAAAGAATAGGAAGTCTTTTCCCGATCAAGCCAATCCTTCATCCATCTTGCATTGAGAACCGACGGAACATTAAAATTGATTGATTGATTCCTATATGTGTACAACGATGCTGCTGGTACCCTGCTGCTACTACTACATCGCTACGATTTGCACGGCCGTATAAACTGCTTTTGCAGAGTTACTGTATAATTCAATCTCACTTGGAGAAGAAGAAAAATCAGAGAGCGCGACGAAAGGTACAGATGCAGCAAAGGGCTTCAGGCGATGGCGACTGCTCGGGAGGCCGGCGCCGGCGAGGGCGGCAGGCGCGAGCTGAAGTTCCGGTACGGGAAGGCGGCGTCCTCCGCGTCGGCGTCACCGTCGTCGCTGCCGCCCTCGTCGAAGTTGAGCGCGTAGCTGAGCGGGTCGTACCTGAACTCCCCCGCGGCCGCCACGCGCCTCCTCCACCTGGCCCTGCCTCCGCCGCTTTGCGGCCTCTCCCCGCCGCTGCCCGGTGAGGACGGCGAGCCGAAGCAGCCGCAGACGGTGGTCCGCAGCTTGTGGCGCAGGGACGGCGGCGAGTGCGGCGACGAGGACTCCATGGCAGGTGTGCTTGAGTCTTGAGGAGTAGTGGGGAAGTGAGGAGGTGGGGACTGGCAATGGCTGGCTGGGTGGAGGAGGAAGGCGGAGGTGGGCTGGGCTAAATAGGAAGGGCGCGGAAAAAGACGGATAAGGACAGGGGCCGGCGACGGCGTGAAGGGCAAGAGACGCGGGGAAGCTATCGCCGTAGCGCACGCGTGCGGCTAGACGTGAGGGTGTTGTGGGGATTTGGCAGGTCTCGGGGCGCCGGAGCCGTTGGGACGATGGCAACGGTCGGTCGTTCGTGCAAGCTGTCAGAGTGCCGATGGAGAGAGACAGCTGACCGTGGCAGCAACGGTAACAGTGGTAGCTTAGCTGCTTGAGTGCACTGCCAGGCTTTGGTATTTTTCCGTTTCTTTTGTTGACCATGATTGGCTTTCAAGTGTCAAACAGCTGGTACTCTTTTTTTCTCTCTGTTGGAGATCAACATCTGATGCTCACGCGGACGTACGCCGTAGCTCCATTTACGGTCGCATCATACTGCAGGAAAAGAACGTGATAAAAAGCACCCACACGGCCGAATCGATGGATGTGAACGCCGGCCAAATCGGATGCCAAACCTCCCGGCGAGGTGAAAGGTTTCGTTTGTATGGCCCGCGCTGACGGACGGACAGGATCGAGGCGAGAATCCACGTCTGCCTTTCATTCCCGTGACGGCGACGGCGGCGCTGCTGGAGTGAGCGCTCGGTCAAAACGCGCACCTCGTCGAAGTAGAAAAATATCATGCCTCCGTCTCCGTGCACCCCTGGTTTGGTTTCTCTGCCCTCGACGCAGACATATATGTCAGCGGCCACATCCAGACGGCCTCTCGTATCTCGTTATCAGCAACCACATATTTTAAATCTGGACTCTTAAATTCATGTACATCGATCATAAACGGTAATGTCACACGTGAATAACAAATGTTCGTACCAAAAATAAATAGTGTTTACATAAATTTTAGTTTAAGTGCACAACTCAAACATCATCTTTTTGGTTTACATTGTGGGTTCACATATGCTCCACAATAACACCCAGTAGTTGTGCGTGCACATGATGATCTCGAAGATTCTGATGCATCTGTAGAAAGTTCATAAGCTGAGCTGCATCTTGATCTTCCGGGATTTGAACTTGTTCACCAGACGCTTCAAAATCATTGGTTTGAGCAACACCATCATCTTTTTCCTCGACAATCATATTGTTCAACATAATACAACAAGTCATCAACTGCCACAAAGTTTCTGATTCTCATATCAATGCAGCTCCACGAACAATTCTTCAACGAGCTTGAAGCACTCCGAATGCCCTCTCCACATCCTTTCCAGCTGCTTCCTGCATTGTTATGTTGCTCCTTTGTTTCTTGCACTGTGATTCAGATATGGTCTTCACAAACGCCGCCCAATGAGGATAGATGCCAACGTCAAGATAGTATCTCATATTGTAGTCATGGTTGTTGACAGTGTAGTTGCACGGCGGTGATTCCCCATTGCAAAGCCTCCTGAAATACTGGAGATCGTTGAAGCACGTTGATGTTGTTGTGAGAATCCGGCATTCCAAAGAAAGCATGCCAAATTCATAAGTTATGTGATGCCACAACTTCAAGTATGATGGTGGCCTCTTTGGTTTGACCTTGATACATTCTCCGCAAACCTTTGGAGCATTTTTTTCATTGCCAATGCATGCCAATGCATGCAATCAATTGATCCGACCATTCCTAAAAACCCACTAACCTCTGCAATAGCCAACAACTTCTCCATGTCCTGCGGATATTTGGTTCTCTCAGATAGGTCAATGGGGTGAATTTGATGTAATTTGCGCTGGGGTCAGGCTGTTGGATCCGATGTGGTTTACGTGCTGGATATGAGAGGCATCGGTCAGCCTAGGCGTTTGAGGCCCGTTTGAGACACCATCTGGGTCAAAAATTTATGATCGATCAATGACCGGGCCGTCCGCCCGGACGTTTGAGGTGGGGTATCTTTTCTTCTGTTACACTGCTATAAAGAGGGGCGCGTACAAGGTGATTCGAACTTGCACCCTCCACTTTCGGTGCAAACTGTAGTAAGAGCATCTCGAGCCGCGCCCCCAACCAACCAGGTCGTCTCACCTCTTGGGAATACTTTATTCCATTTTCTTCTTCTTCTTTATTTCGTTCGTGGAAACTCCTTATGCTGCTTTTTTATTTAATGTGTGAAACTCTTTTCAATTCTTTTTTTTTCAAAATCATGAACCTTTTTACAAAATTTGTGTATTTTTTGAATCCATGAACTTTTTTCAAATGTACGAACTCTTTTTCAATTTTACATTTTTTTCCAAAATCCGTGAATTTTTCTTTTGAAAATCCGCAAACTTATTTTCAAAATTGTTGATCTTTTTTCTAAATACATGATTGTTTTTCATAATTAATGAATTTTTTTAAATCTGGTTCATGAGGTTCTTGTTTTCCGTTTGCTATTTCCTACTAAGATGGACACCGGTTTTTATATAGTTTGATATAATTCGAGTGTGAACAAAATTAAGAGAATTGACGGGATTTATTTTTTTGCAAAGTTTTTAAAAAAATCATCGATTCAAAAAAGTACAGAAATTTTAGAAAAAATGAAAAGAAAAAGAAAAAGGAAGAAAAGGAAAAAAAGAAAAAAAAGAAAAAGAAAACGAAGAAAAAGCGAGCAAGTGAACACAACAGACATGGTGTCTCTGATGGTTACTTTCGTCGATCAACAACAAGAGGTCTTGGGCTTGAGCCATCCCACACGCTTATTTTTGCGTTTTAACATGGAAAATACTAAAGCGGGCGGGACCAGCAGGAAGCAAGGTGTGCGCCGTTTGCAAAATGCCACCAATCCCGGCCATCCTTTACCACCTCGACAATCCCCGTTTGCTCAGAGTTTAGGGATGACGATGCCACCTCTAGGGTGTAGGAGATATGCCCTAG